>SZWC01003854.1:38197-59757 GCA_023375785.1 Penium margaritaceum | reverse complement strand
CACACGGAACAGGGGTTTGGCCAGAGGCCAAGAGTCCAGAGTTCAAAAGTCCAGAGGGGGAGGGGCCTAGTTCCCAGAATGACTAGCCTAGGCTAGAGAGCCGCCTAGAGCCGAGAGCCAAGGGCCTAGAGCCCGGACACGCCAGCGAGCCGGAAGCCGAGAGCCAAGGGGCCAGGCGAGAGCTGGGGCGGGAGGCCAAGCTGGGGGCGGAGTCAGGGAGCCGAGGGCCAAGCGCACGGCGGAGGACGGGCCGAACCAGAGGCAGGTGGGGAAAGACGAACCTGCAAGAGAAACAAAACAAACAGAGGTCAGACGAGGGCAAGAAGCAGAAAAGAGATTGGGAAAAGAAAGCAAGGCGGAGACGAAGCGAGGAGGAGCGGGAAGGGAAAGCAGTATGGAAAGAAAAACGGGGAAGACAGGAAAGAGCGGGGGTGAGAGGGGGGGTGTCAGAACGACAAGAAGGCCCCGAAAGGGGCAGACCTGGGGAGGAGGCTGCCGACAATGGCACGCCACCGGCGACGGCCACGGAGGGGAGGAGCGAGGCGGAGGACAGCAGCGGCGGGGACGGTGAGAGTGGAGAGACGCTCCAGCGGAGACGGCGACGAGGCCCGACGGTGGCGGAAGCGGAAGCGGAAGAGGGTCGGCCACAGGCCCGTTCACAGGATCTGATACCATGTTGAAATAGGACAGGGTGAGGGGGAGGGAGAGAGGATGGAGGAGAGTGGAGGAGGCGGGAGGCGGGTGGAACTGGGAGTTAGCCGCGGGACTAACTGTCCCTCTCAAGAGCTGTGAGGGGGAGATGCTCTCGAGAGCTTGTGAGGGGGGATCGCTCTCAAGAACTTGTGAGGGGGGTATCGAGGTGTTCAACACTTAGGCATGAGAAAGGATCGAGACGAGAGTCGTAAACCTTTTTGGAAAAGAATGACGGGTACGGGGGAGCGAGCGTGACCCCTATCGGGTCGCGCTCGCTCCTTAGCTTGCAGTTCGCCACAGAGTGTGGCGAACCACATCAGGGGTATATTGGTCGCACGCATGCAAATTTCTAGTGCGACCCAAACGGAGCAACACAGCGAGGCCTACATCCTGTAAGAAACTAATACGACTTGTCATGACAGTCAAGGAGTGAGACTAATCTAGGCTAGCTAACACAAGTAGCCACAGAAGTATTTACTACTTTAACATCTATTGCATGCTTCATTGTGCAAAATGTTGTGTTTCAAACTGAAAATCAATCTTTGATTCCTTCACTAATGAAAGGCTTTGTGAAGGGGAGTCCATAATGAGAATATACTAAAACATTCATGTCTTTTAATCTTTGAATTTTGAACCTTCCTTAAAATGTTTTTGAAACAAATATTTTACTATATCATTTTCCATCATTTTCACATTTTTCATGAGTGAATGCATCAAATTTTAGTCTATAAAAAACAAACTTTCAATAGAAATGTAATAGAATTAAGATCACTTTACCAATGCTTCCATTTAAATTCAAGATAAAGCACACTATATTCACTTTGGATGCAACATTTGGCTTGGAAATCATACTATTTTACTCATTTAAGGCTTCATGTTTGCCATTAATTTATTGTTGTTTATTTTTTCTATTCCAAAAGGCTTTCTAAATCGGTTTGATGGTGATTTATCTTCATGGGTATTCATTTGTATAACTCCCTTGAAGTGAAGAATGATTTAAACTAAATGAAGAATCTTGTTTAAAGAAAAAAACATTTCAAACCATCAATAGGTTAATGGAATGGAATTGATGTGATCGATGTCCTTCGCTTTATTCTTGTCCTTGGTTATGAACAATGAACCTCAAGCCCCAAGATGTAATATTTACCAAGTAAACATTTGAATGCACTAGACCTAGATAAGGCTTAGGTTTTCTTGTAATTTTTTTTTGTAATATACTATAGACTTAGGATACCTGCACAAATAATGTTAGATTAAGAAAGGTCTCATCTATTGTTTTTAGAATAAATTAGAGATTTGTACATCGCAGGCGACAAAGGGATTAACTAGTGCTCGAAGATTGGGGTGACCGATTTCAAATAATTTTTTGTGACCGGAAAACTAGGGAAAATGAGTTTTGTTCAAACCACAGAAGACAATAAAATATAAATCTTGTAGTTAAGAAAGCAATTGTCCCATTTTTTCCTTTCACAGGTGTCTCATGATTTGCATAAGGTATCCACGATTGTTTTCATGTTGTCCCACTTATAATGTTTTGCCACCATCTTCATTTTCTTGTCCTTGCTACAGTTTGCAAATAGGCCAATGTCTAGACACTTCTCTAATAATACATGTCGCAACTCCTCGATTAGTGGTACAACGACCTAGTGAGTGAATCTTGGTCACTAGAAAAGATCATCAAACCAAGACTTGTTTATGCCTTAGCCGTTGAACTCCTAGTAACCTTTCACAAATATCTTCATGAGGTAGGCTTATCTTTCCATGAGTAACGTGTTGATCTCAGCCATCAAGGTTGGTCACTGACTCAAAGCATCCGCTGGATTTGTTTTCCTGGTTGGTGCTCGATGGCGTATTCGAAGTTGGATTCTAGGAACTCCATCCATTGAGCTTGACCGTGGCTACCATTTGTTTGAATCTTGAGATGTTTGAGTGTGTGGTGGTCGGTGTGGACAATGCATTGTAGAAATTTCAAGTAGCTCCATAATTTTTTTATGTGTGCACAACAAATAGCATCTCCTCTTCATGCATCGCGTAGTTGTGTTCTAGTCTTCACAGTTTGGCGACATGTATGGAGCCGGGTTTCCTCCATTGCCTTTTTTTTATGAAATAGCTCCAATTGCTCAATGAGATGCATCGGTGGCAATACCTTATTCCAACATTGGACGTACCAATTGTAAGGTTGGCGCTGGGATTATACCATTTTTCAAATAGTTTAACACTTCTTGTTCAGTGTCCACCAAACTCCACTCAGTGATTTTATGAGTGATATTGGAGAAAGGCACTAACACTCCAACATAGTCCTTTGCAAATCAGCAGTCAAAAGATATACGATCTATGAAACACTGAGACGTCTCCAATGTTTGTCAGCATCGGCCAATCTGTCTCCACCATTTTTGGGTTCATGGTGATTTGTCTGTTGTGAATGATGTGGCCTAAAATGCCAAAAACTCGCATTTCAAGTGATTTTTAGAAATTTCTCTCTTTATACAATCTCAAAAACGTTTTTAAGATGTGCAATATATTCATCGGAGCTGCCGCTTTACACCACAATATTGATAAGGTCCACAATGACGAAGTCATTGAGGTACAAAAATATCAAATATTATTCATTGTTTCCATTAAGGTTACAAGGGTATCTGTAAGTCTGAGCAGCATAACCGTGAATTCAAAGTACCCATATCATGATGTCCTTATTACATACATTGATTTGATGATAGCCATTGCGTAGGTCACTTTTTATAAAGATTCATGTCCCACAGAGTCCTGTTTCTAGTTCGGTGTGCCTGTCGCCGCTCATCCAAAAGGTCCTGTTCATTGTCAATCTGTAGCCCGTGTTCAAGTCTATTTCGTGATCAACATCTCATTGTAGAGGTAAATCTTGGTGCATTTTGTCAAGGAAAACCCCTTTCAACTACTAAATCAGTGGTGTAAACTCCCTCATAACAGCTACAAACTTGTCAAGTGTCGAGTCTAGTGAGTTCGGCTTTGCTGCTCAGATGTATTCCGCTTCCCGTATCTCCATGTGGACTAGCCATGCTTAGGTGCTGCATTGCAGATATCTTTTGGCCACGTCCGATGGTATCCACTATTTTTTTAGTATGGTATTGCAACTTCCTCCATTGCTTCCACCTCTGATGTTTTGGCATTGTAACCCTTGTTAAGATTTATAGCAGGTGGATGGTTAAACTTGGACTATAACCTTAAAGGCTAAGGCATGCACGGAAAAACATGAAACATCTGTAGGAATTTGTGGATCACTTGAAGAATTACATGGAGAGTTCCCTAAACCAGCTGTAGGGATGTAGCCACAAGTGTAGACTTGTGCACCCACAGGGCGCCCACCCCGGATGCCTTGAGACTAAGTTTGGAAAACCAAACCAAGAGTAGAGCCACTAGCTTTCACTGCGGAAGGCGGATGTCTTTGTAGGAGGTGCTTTCTAAGGCATTAGACTATAGTGCTAGCGGTTGACGCTTGTATAGGTAGACACTGGAGGTATCAGAAGAAATTTGATGGTGATTGAAGGAATTTCAAGGCATTTGATGATCTCTGAAGGCATAATGGACTCAATGGACGGAGCCCTTTAAGAAGTACTGGGAGGGCCTCCTTGGAGACTCTGGCCTTGGAGGTTGTAGGTAGTTTCATAACCACCTGGGTGGTTACATAACCATCCACAGCAGCAGAAGAGTCACATGGAAGATGAAGGGTCATTGGAAGGTCAAGGGGCACTAGCAGCTGAAGAGCCACTAGAGGTTGAAGATGCGCTGGTAGCTCAAGGGTCACCATGAGGTTGTATGAGGTTGTAAACCAACCAGCCTTTCGCAGGAAGCTGAAGGGTCACAGCCCCAAAGAGCCTCCAAAGGCAGCTTTAAATTGAGTAGAGGCAAGGATTTGAGCCTCACTTCCCTCCATTTAATGAGGTGAATTTTTTGGCCCTCCAAAGTAGACAAAATGCACCACAAATTGCATCTTAGCCNGGTAAATCTCAACCCCAACCCTCATTTGATGATGGTCAGTGTTGAAGAGGATCTTTTTAGGAGTTGTGAGAGGTTTCTTGACTTAAAGACACGTGATGAAGTCGTTTTTTTTATGATGATGGTACTTGTGTAATGGTGGTTGCAGAAATGGCGTTGTCTATGGCTAGAACTTGGATGAAATGCGAATGGTGATAAGCCTAAGGAATATGGCTGGGGGCGTCAAGCGAATTCTCGATTTTTTTTCTTTTTTTTTTCTGGCCGCGAAGTCCCGGATGTTGCAAGACTGGGCTTGCTTTCTCTATCCGCAATTACTATCGTCCTCGTAGTATTCGCGTGAAGCTGCGAGGCTTGCAATTTCCTTAGAAACTACAAGGAAGAGGAAGGGGAGCGACCTCACTCGAGCGAGGCTCGGGCAACCGGTTGACCAGGCGCCAGCAAGCAAGCGATCAAGCTGAGCCGATGATCCTCGGTAGCTTGCTGGCCAACGGTTGCTTGCAACCACCACATGAGGCGTGGTTGTGAGGGGTAGGTTTGCGCAAGCTGCCTTGTAGAGCAAGAAAGACGAAGACTGTGACTCTTAGAAGTTGTAGTCCCATAACGGTGCATTTTTCAGGGAAGTTAAAAGAAACACCTCTGTCAAAGGATAAGAAACTGGGCATTCCGTAGGAAGTTGGTAAAACTGTTGAGGGCGGTATTTTTTGGTATTTTTTGCAAGATGGAGGTGGATGTTGTTGGAAACACCCAAAGCAGTAGATGTGGGAGCTCCCACTACCACTGAAGAAACACATGGAGGGTTAGTTGAAGGCTCCAAACTCCATTTTAAAAGCCACTGGCCGTTTCATTCGAGAGCAAGCACAAAGGCGTGTGGCCTTGAGAGTGTCCAGAGCCGTAAAAGTGCTCGGCCCTCATGAGATAGAGAACTCCTTGTCCTCCGATGTAAGGCCAAGTGATGTCGTGGAAATGGAAAACATTCTTTTTTATGTCCAGATCAACGAAAACTGTCCATTGGGTATAGGGACACGAGGAACATCTCCGGAGGCAACACTGACAAATGACTTTCCATTGTCAATTTTTGCCAACGTGGAATTTGATGATGACCAATGTTGTAGGCCTGTTGTTGTGGATTCTCCAGGGGAGGAAAATAATTNTTTGCTTTCTTGTTCACTGCCCGTGCTACCGGAAGGGACACTGATGGAGTAAGCAGCGGAGGTGGTGCCCGTGAACCTGGGAAAAGTGGAGCCATCAACTCCTGTTTTGCCGATGGGTGGAACTGAGGCGGAGCCTTCATGCAAGTACCCAGTTGTTGATACTCCTTCTTTGCAATAGGACAAGAGACAAGGAATGCATCTTTCTTTGGCTTCTTTTTGCAAAGAGAGTGCTGTGACAAGCGTTGTGATGGTGGCTGGAGACCAGATAGATGATGACACTACTGGTTTGGTGCCTCCAGGGTACATCGCAAGGCAGTGGGCCCGGCTGTGACGCAAAAGCAGCTTAGGGAAGGCCAACAGTGGAGATTCCTTCATATTGGCCGCTCTTGATACGGACACCATGGAGAGGTGGTGGTTGTGTAGGGTCTTCTCCTTGAGCTTGTGAATTTGGTGACAATGGAAGTTGACTCCTTCAATGTATTGCTGACCTTTGAACTTGATGATGATTTTTTTCTTAACGTGTGCTCTCTAGAATTGTTCTCCAGCCCCATAGAAAGTGGTAAGCAATGTCGCTGGCCTTTGCAAGCNGGCGAGGAGTGGTGCCGCCCGAAAGCTTTGCTCCCCATATCAATTGGCAAACTGGTGAGTTGTGTCTGAATGCGTCGAATGGTTGCACCATCACTGGCTTCCTCAACTAGTCTTGAAGAATCCGTCGTAGTGATGCCTGTTGCATCTACGGGCATATGTGCTGATTTTCCGGTTTTATCGGCCTAAGTTGTAGGTGATGGATCTGTGGTAATCGACGTAAAAGAAGTTTCTCCCTCTTGTGGTCCAAATTTTCCAGCTGGCGTTGAGTAGAATCTTGCAGCATTGACCAATGCCATCATGGAAAATGTTGCAGTTTTTCTAGCTTTGTCAGTTGGTGACGTAGTCGGAATTTTCACTAGAAGAGCTTCACTCTCTTTTTTTCAAGCTTCATTAGCTATCACCGCAGTGATGGTTGATGCAGAGACAGCTTCACGCTCTTTCGTTCCAACTTCATCAGTTGGTGGCGTAGTTGCAGTTGTCGCAAAAAGAGCTGCAGGTTCTTTTGTTCCAAATTCTTTAGCTGGCGGTGTAGTTACAGTGAAAAAAAAAGAGATAGTGGCAGTTGAAAAAAAAAAGAGATTCATGCTCTTCTTTTCCATCTTTGTTAGTGGGTTTGTTATAAGAATTTGCAAAAGTGTTTGCTGCCGTTGTAGACAAGTTTGCCGTTGTTCCAGCGTCATCAGCTGGTTTGACGTACAATTTTGTAGCAATTCTTGCTGCTATGGTGCAGAAATCTGTTGCTGCCCCTTTTTTAGCTGGTAGTGTGAAGAGTGTTGTGGTTGTGTCTACAATCGTTGCAGACAGATTTCCTGCCATTCCATCTTTGTCAGCTGGCTGTGTGTAGAGTTTTTTTCTATTTTCCGCTGCCGTTATGGACAAATCTGTTGTTACCTCAAGTTTTTCAACTGGTTTTGTGTAGAGTATTGCAATTGTGTCTGTTGTTATTGTGGACAATTTTGCTACCATTCTAGCTTCATCAGCTGATAGTGTGTAGAGTTTTGTTGTAGTGTCCACTGACGTTGCCGACAGATCTTCTGCCACTTCAGCTTTGTCAGCTGGCAATGTGTAAGTCGTAGCAATATTTGCTATTCCTTTTATAGGATATTCTATATCTCAAGCTTTATCAATTGGCATTCTGTAGGTCGTTGTAGCAATGTCTAGTACTCCTTTCATAGGATCTTGTGCTTTTCTAGCTTCTTCAGCTGGCGTTGTGAAGGATGAAGTACATGATTCTGCTCCTTGTGCATGCCGTGTGGCTTGTTTGTGCAGGATTTGGATGTCAGCCTCCAACTTGACGCAAAGATGCTGGAGCCGCTAGGCAAAAAGGGACAAGAGTGCAGAGACGTCCACTATCTGCTACACATCATGAAAAGACAGAGTTGTATTGAGATCTTGTTGTTGAAATATTGGTAGTCCGCCACCACGTCCATGGTATACATGTCATCTGCCATGCCTTTTATGGGCTGAAGTTGTACTTGTTGTCACAAGTCGTTGCCGTGCTCTGATACCATGTTAAGATTTGCGAAAGTTAGATGGGTAAACTTGGACTGTAATCCAGAAGGCTAAGGCATGCACGGAAGAATTTGAAACATCTTTAGGAATATGTGGATCAATTGGAGAATTACATGGAGAGTTCCTTGAACCAGCTGCACGGATGTAGCCACAAATGTAGACTTGTGCACCCACAGGGCGCCCGCCCTGGATGCCTTGAGACTAAGTCTAGAAAACCAAACCTAGAGTAGAGCCACTAGCTTGCATTACAGAAGGCGTAGGTCTTTGTAGAAGGTGCTTCCTAAGGCACTGGACTTTAGTGTCAGAGGCTGATGCTTGTACAGGTAGAAACTGGAGGTATCAGAAGAAATCTGATGGTGAATGAAGGAATGTCAAGGCATTTTATGATCTTTGAAGGCATAATGGACTGAGCCCCTTAAGAAGTACTAGGAGGGCCTCCTTGGAGGCTCTGGCCTTGGAGGTTGTAGGTAGTTGCATAAGCACCTGGGTGGTTACATAAGCACCCAAGGAAGCTCAAGAGTCACTTGGAATATGAAAGATCACTGCAAGGTCAAGAGGCACTAGCAGGTGAGGAACCACTAGAGGTTGAAGATGCACTGGTAGCTGAAGGGTCAACAAGAGGTTGTAAGAGGTTGTAAACCAACCACCCTTCAGCTAGAAGCTGAAGGATCACAGCCCTAAAGTGCCTCTATATACAGCTTTCAATTGTGTGGAGGCAAGGATTTGAGCCTCACTTCCCTCCACTTAAGTAGGCGAATTTTCTGGTCCTCCAAAGTAGATAAAATGCCTGCTTTTACCCCTTTTTTGCCTTTCTTTTATCGCTTCCTACACTAGTGCAAGATGTCTTTCAACTTCCCGTAAGTCTAGTAGCAGCATTGATTGCACATATCAGTGACGTCAATCCCCATTAAAGACAAAGTTTCTGCCGACTATGACTTCCCTCTGCCATGATAGGGGTTGTGGCTTTTAGGGTCGCCGTAACTTGATTCATGCATCAGAGCATTGTAATTGGAATTGTAGATGTGTTTTTCTACCACATTCATTCACAAAATGGCGTCTTGGATTTGGTGATTACTCGTCGAATTTCACTCTTGAGCCCATTGTTGTAGTAGAAGTGCACCTCATTGATGGCCAGGTGATAACAAGTGACGATTTCACAAAAACGACATGAGTATTGTGCCACGCTACATTGCTGATGAAAGCATTGGATCCTTAACTTTGCGTCATACCTTTCATTTATCTTCTAAAAAGCGGGCATGTGTGACGTGCGTGTAGTCCATCAAGTGCTCCCATTGGTTTAGAGAGTCATGCCATATTGGGTTGATCTTCTCAAGAGGTACGACACATATGGTCGGCAGTTAAAGAGCTCTCCCATGCGCTGTTGATGCACCTCCGCTAGTCTCTTGCTCACGTTGGATGGTCTTTAAGTCAGGCCGCCAAAATGAAGTTGTGCCACACAAAAGCGAGGCCACGAGGCCATTTTTTTACAATGTAGACCCTAGTAGTAGTAAAGTACACCATCGAGCTCGTCAGCCATATCCTAACCATCAATCTCTTAGAATTTTCAGGATCAAATGGTTCAAGGAGCATCATTGGAGTTTGATTTTTACTCAAGGGTTGAATACTTCTTTCACAAAACACAGTTTCACATGTATGCACATTCCGTAACTCCTCCATCATCGCGTTGAGCTGTTGAAGCAGATGGGTGTTGAAGCTCTTGATTCTTCATAGCTTTGGGCACAGATCTTTCTTGATGTGAGCCTATCAACCTATTCCTTCCATTGTGCCAGATGATGACCTGGCGCGCAGTGACGAGGGCGAAGATTTTGCCGTGCCCAATGGGGTTGTCACCGGGGTGGGCGTTGGGATTTTTAACGCTATGCCATTCGCTACAAAAGTCATTGCTCCTTCTTCGTTCACTTGGAGAGTGTTGTTAATCGTGTGATGTTGATCCTCCATCACCAGATTCCTTCTCAGTTACTGTTGCGTGTTGGTGGGTGTGCCACCTTCGTTCACTAATGCCATCACGAGGTCTACAAATTTCTTAATGGTGGAGATACGTTGAAGACTCGTGCGATGTTGTCTTATGGTAGCTAACTTTCTGGCTCTTTCTCCAACGTCACTATGCTCTAATACCAAGTGTTACACCAAGCATGACGTGGGTGGTTCACTAGGATGCGGAATAGAGTAGAAGACAATTTGAATAATTGGGAGGATGCAAAACTTGAATTTAGTAATGGGTGTAATTTCATGACGGTGATTGACCAACCTGAGTTCTTTTGAGTAGTGATGAGAATGGGGTATATGTTGGGTCTTTGGCAATTGAGATGAGGGACGCATGCAACGTCACATCATGAGTGGTTACTTTGAAAACTCTTATGAGAATGGGGGGGTTTTGAGAATGTCTAGACGTATCTTCTCGAAGTAAGACGCTATCAAGAAGTCATCCTAATAGCATCAAAACATCCAAATACTTTATGATACTTCTCCCAATCCATCTAGAAAGTGGTCAAAGTTGTCAGAACCTTTGGAAACATAACACAAGAGGTCCAGGCAAGTGCCCAAACTGCCCTCGGCTGAACAGTGTAAAAATCCTGAGATTGACATGCGTTGGACCATGAATGTAGGGACAGCAATGCCCACTTGCACAGTTTAGGGACTTTTGTATGTCTAGAACACAAAACGAGTGTTACAACGGGGTTTGTCGAAGACGGTTTTCATGAATTTTTTTAGGAAAAGCTAAGGCAGATGGCAAACACCATGGCAGTCAAGAGAGTGGTGGAAAACAAAAAAAATTAGCTCTTAGATTGCGTAACACTTTGGGTGAAGTACGGGGATGTGCTATTCTTCCATCAATAGAAACTCTTCGCTCAGTACTTGAACTCAAATTAAAGGTCTATTTGGATAGGCCCGCACAGAGTTTAATGGCCGCACAAGACTGCAACATGGGAGACCGCAGTCCTTATAGTACAGTGTTTTATATCTCAAGTTGGAACCACCAACAAAGGACAATGTGTGAGAGATTATACTTGTATTGCCAGTGTGGTCAACCGCGTTAGCTAGAGTAACGGTCGAGGAGGTTTTTCTATCTGTTAAAATGTAGAGCATCGCAACTGTCATGCTCTATACAGGCCTATCCAAACTTACCCTAATGTTGTGTATTTCATAGGCCCTTGTGTTACGTCCATGACATCCTACTCCTTAACACCAGGTCATTACCAACACAAAGCGGGTACTGCGACCACCTTTATGCAAAACAAACCCTCTTGTATTCCAGTCACAATCTAATTTTTAAAAAACAGTTCAGAATGTGGTAGAAAGCTTCCTAGCCTTGCTGCCACATACGTTGACAATGTTCTGTCAGCTAACAAATTAGCAAGCAAGCAAGTCCTAGTAAAAGCAAGGGTTGGGCTAGGGAGGCGTGAAAACTCTCACAATTTTCAATAGCTTTGAATGCATAGAAAAATGATAACTGACAAGTACACAGCATAAATACACTTGCTACGGCGCATGGAGGGTGACATATGCAGCAGTGCAAGTTTGTCCCAAATCAGCCCAAAAACCATTGTTTGGGCCATATCTCTGCGCACAGGCATCCAAGCACAAAAGTGTCTCAACACAGAGATGTAGACACTCCAGTTGGACACAATAGTTGCTTAGACACATAGGTTTGACATCTTTTAGTGGATGAAAAATGTAAAACATTCAAATCATGCTCAAAACAAAGTCCACTGAGAAAACTCTAGAGACTGTGGAAAAACTAAAAAGTGTCCTAGGAAATACTCATGACATTGTAGCAGCTGTCATGCAACTGTTGGTGGATTGGACCACTACCTGATGGTGCTCCAACACTATCTGAGTCTGCATCAAGGATGTGCACTATCATGGGCACAGTTGAGTGGCCAGAGAAAGTTGTAGAAAAAGACGGGAAAAGTACACATCACAACATTTCCCTTTGAATCGATGGTACATATGACCATACATGTGTGCAACTGATAGAAGTGTGCAACAAGAAACTTAACGGTAAAAAATAAAAACATCCCACTTTCAAAAATTCTCGTGCAAGGGACAAAACTGAATAGAATGAATGGCTACCATAAAAATTCCAAGTGCCAATGCCTTGGTCAGGAAATCAGCCCGTTGCATGTCTGTGCTGACCCAAATGATGGAGATCACTTGCCGCTCCACAAGGCTATGTACAAAGTGATGCTCAACGTCGATGTGCTTTGTCCATGCATGAAACACACCACGGTTTGTTGTAATGGAAAGAGAACTCTGTTTGGAATACCGTAGAACAATGAAAGCACAAACTCAATTAGCTCACAAATACGACATTCGACCAAACAACCTTAACAACCCCACCACGGATCACGACATAATCCACCTTGGATGAGCTACATACAGTGCAGCAATTTATTCCATTATGTCAAGACACAATGTTGCCATCGAGTAGGAACATGTAGCCTGCCTGAAGCCGCCAATCAGGGCTCTAAGATTAGATGCTGTCTGTGTGGCAGTCGAATACCACTAAACAATTCCATCAAGAAAAGATTCTGAGGTACGGTGTGGTAACCACATATTGCATTACTTGCACTGAAAAATGAAGGGATCCTACTTCAGGAAACTGAAACAACTGTGTAAAGAGGTTGTCAGCAATGGTGATGTCGATTCAAGTGGTCATGGAAAAGTACATCAGACAACCGATGAGGGGTAAGAATAGGGTCATGTTTTTATCTCCTCCAACACTGCTGGATCATCTACCCTTAAGCCATCCTACCAATTAGGTATGATGGGAGTGGAGGCCATAAGAACTGCATTAAGGAGGTTAGTGAACTACTTCTCCACAATGCATGTGTAACATGCCTAGTATAGTAATAGTGTCCACCACTAACGATCATGTGCGATCTCCATCTTGAGAGAAATCGCTACAAGACCAAGGTCCCTCTACTTGTAGGCACCCTAAAGAACTACCTTGGCCTCCTTCACAGCCTCCACTAGAGGAGACATGATCAAGAGGTCGTCCAGATGGACCAAGATGGTATTGAAGCCCTCAGATGTCAGTTAGAGAAAGAAGAATGGGTCAAAATCACTCTGCATGTAACTGGCACCTATTAGTGTACCGGTGATCTTTTGAATCCAACAACGGGATAGTTGCTTTAGGCTTTGCACAGCACTAGACCTTGTCACCGAACTAGAAGCTTGGTGGCTCAACCATGTACATCTCCTCCACTAGGGTATCATGTAAGAACACATTTTTCACATCCATCTAATGCAGCTCCCTGTTGTGGTGAGCAACAATCCCAGAAAAAGCACGAGTTGTGGTCATACAAAAAAATTCGTACAGTGTTATCTGTGAAATCCACACCCTCAACCTGTGAGAACCACTTGGCCATCAAGCGGGTCTTATAACAATCTAGTGTGCCATCAAGCTACACCTTCTCCCAACGGACCCACTTAGCCTACGGAACCCTCCGTACAGGTGAGAGGTGAAAAATCTCATGCATACTAGACTTGTGGATGGTTTACAGCTCATCCTCACAAGCAGCACGCTACTCAGCTCTACACCTTGAGGTGAGATTGCCTCCTTCAGCGTGCCTCAAACAGGCATTATCAAGGGAGAGCTCTAGGTGGCCAAGAAACATGCCTCCAAACTTGGTCCGACCACGACAAGGTCAACTATAGCATTGTAGAAGACCAAGAATTCATGGTAAACCAACTCGTGACTGACAGGGCATGCTACGTGCACCTTGGTCTAGTCTACCTGGAAACTCGGGACAAGTGCCTTTGTGTCAGGCTTGCCACTTTCAACAATGTGATGAGGACGTCTATGAGTCAATTTAGCTGCCCATTGAGCCTTGGAGGCTAGTGGTTGAAGATGACAAAAAGGCTCACGCGAGTAACCCAAAACTGAGATACTCATCTTTGGATGTGTAACAGGTGGCTGATCCACAATAGTGGGGGCCAAAAGCTTGTAGGAAATGGGAGAGGGTGTAGGATGATCATGGACCAGTGCTAGCTTGTCTATAGGGAAGACGAGTACATGCACATAACAAGATGTGACCGATGATGAGGCCATTGGTGCCAGGTGTGCGAGAGGAAGATGACATTGGCACAGGAGCAAGTGTGCAACAAGGGACAGACACTGGCATAAGAGCAGGTGTATCAAGGCGGATTGACAGTGGTATAGGGATAGGTGTGCCAGAGGAAACAAAGACACGCACGGGAGCAAGTGTGCCATAGGAACCCACACTGGTAGTGGTGCATGTGTGCATGAGGAGAGCGGTGAGGCCACTTGACCAACAACCAAAATGGCCATATCGTCATCAGTCGAAAAACGGACCACATGTGAGGAGGCCTGGATGGAGCCATCTACAATTCTTAACTTGGCTATCATACTAGAGGCTTCACAGGTGGGAACGTGGTTGGCGGCCAGCGACAGAATCCTAAAGAGGTTGCAATAAGTGAGAACCTTAAAGAAGATAGTATCTCAAGACTCGATGATGCAATGACAAGCGGGGTCTTAAAAGCAGATGGCCTTGAATAATGAAAAATCCCAAGGAAGGCGCACATGCGAACCTCAGGGGAGACCTTGGACCTCTGTTCTTCCTTGGTGCACCAGACCTGGATTAATGACCCCCAAAGGTGAGCAAGACGGATGTCAACGTTATTTTCTAACCACACCGCAAACGGCATGACATGGCCCGGAAGAGGACCATACAGGAAGTGGTTCTAGACCCATATCATGCAAAAGAAGCCCTCAAAGGGCTTCTTTTGCAAAGGACTTTAGAAGACTATAATAAAAATGCATGGCGTGAGGCGTAACCTCTATGGTACGGCTCTAGAGCTGAGACACATTGTTTTTCTATGGCATAACATTGACAAAGAGCTGGTGAAATTCACCGTTCTCAACAAAAACAGGTGTTTGTCTTACCTAAAAACTCTCCACCACAAGCCAAGTGGAACGTGTAAAGGGTGTGACGAGGCTAATGTTCAGCCATGAAAAAGCCATAGGCTGACAACTAGGTGGTATTGCTCTTGTGGCTGAGGCTGTGGATCCACCATATCTTGGTGAAGTCATTTGTCAGGGTAATAACATAGCGCACCCGATTAGAGAGAGACTTGACAAGGAGGGGACCAAGAAGTTCTAAGCATAGAAACTCTAATGAACACATTACCCGTGAGGTAGATCCAGGCTAAGTGCAACAATGCATCTTATCCTGAGCATAAAAGATGTAGTTATCATTGGGTGGCTTCTCGAAGGAAGCCGCGTCAAGACCAAAGGTTGGGTGAGTCCAAATGAGCTTGGACATAGTTTTCCAGCTCACATGGAAAAGAGGACAGTGTAGCAAACACTGGTATTTGAGGAATTAAACACGAGTCCCAAATACATGCCTAGAAGTGGAGGAAGGGAAAAAGGACTAGAAAGTGTAACAAGACACACAATACAAGTCATGAAAAACTAAGGCACAAAAAACATCGGCCTGTGTATCATGAGCAGTCACTGTGGCAGATTCAGCTAAGTGCTCAACGGAGAGATTCATCCTTGGACAAGAGCAAATGGATAGTAGACTTAGCTTAACCACATGGACAAAGAGCACTTTGGAAATTTACAAGGGTTTAAATGGACCATCAAAATGTACCAACCTTTTTCCTTAACTGGCAACCACAGAACACAACCTATGCAAATGGACNATACAAGTCATGAAAAACTAAGGCACAAAAAACATCGGCCTGTGTATCATGAGCAGTCACTGTGGCAGATTCAGCTAAGTGCTCAACGGAGAGATTCATCCTTGGACAAGAGCAAATGGATAGTAGACTTAGCTTAACCACATGGACAAAGAGCACTTTGGAAATTTACAAGGGTTTAAATGGACCATCAAAATGTACCAACCTTTTTCCTTAACTGGCAACCACAGAACACAACCTATGCAAATGGACCTGACTGACATAGCAGGATAGAGCATCAAATTCACTGCAATGACAGGTTATGTGATGGTTGACACTGGAGTCAATGACCCAGGTGTCACTTGCCTCACAATCTGTTGTCGACACAGAGCAACGGGCTATAAATCATAGTACCTAAATTGGATGCTCAGCGGAGGAGTCAGAGAAATGACAAACGACAAAAACCTATGACACATCAAGCTAGTCAAAAATCTCAGGGGAATTCTCTTTTCACGTTGACTCAGCTCCCCAAGAAGCATCATCACGGATAGTAAACATAAAACAATGGGCTGCGGACCACCCAGTTGTAGGAACATACTCACACCTCCCTGAATGCACATCGCCATCAGTTAACAGAGCTCCACAATGGTGCAATCCCAAGGATCCATACCTCCTCTGTCACCAAGAGTGGTAGATAGCCTGGCATGAGTCACAGTTGCCGTATGCCTTGCCCGGGTGGTACCGAGAGACTACTGCTGGGCTTGTCCAGCTTAGCGGTCACATGTGATCGGACTCCATTCCAATGACTACAAGCAGTTCATGTAGCAATGAGTTCTGCTATACTTTTAGCAATGGATGGAGCATCTAGTGCAACCAATCATCAGCTACAGTTGCTACTACTGATGCCTCCTATCATGTCTTTTCCCCTTTTGCCCTGTGTGTCTGAATCTATGCCTTAAGCTGATGCGGACAGGGAAGAGGGAGAGGAAGGAAAGAGGGAGAGGGAGAGGGGGCATAAAGAATGGAGTCTTTGTTGCTACCAAAAGGCTTGTATAATGTATGTAGGGAGCCTCCGTCACTCCCATCCACTGGACATAGTACTACAAGGTCCAAAGAAGTAGCTTAAGGGACTCAAATAGCTCCTCTTAAGTGGGGTGATATAAGAAGGTGCAAAGGTTGATGAATTCCATGTGAGAAACAACCATGATGGTGTCAAACGCCAAGAGCTGGGTCCCTCCGTCAGTGTCCAATCGGTTGTAGATGCGCATGGAGTTTCACCAACATGCTACTGCCGAATTTAGATCTCCCTTGCCCAAGGAGGGAAACTTCCTAAGGCAGGAAGCACGCATCGTGTGTGTTTCTGTGGATAACAAGGACAAGGCCAGTTCCCACTTGAAACAAGGGTCGGTCTTGTCACGCATTCCCAGTGCATCCAGAACATGACAGAAATCCACCACTGTCTCCTTAGGGACGGTGTAGAGCAGACCGTGCATGAATCTTGGGCCTGTCTGATTCTGGTGGATGTCTATGGTGTGTTGCTGGCTCATAAAATAGTCCCACACCCGCTCTAACGCAGCCCACACCAAGAAATGTACCCCTAAATAGTCAAACCTAGCATCACTGTTGTAGCAGATTCGCACAGGCTCCGACTCCTTCTCTTGCCGATCTATGCAGAAACCTCAAGAAATGGGGAAACCACCCATGGAATATGTAGTGTGTAGAAAGAGAGGCTGTTGAAAATTTGCCCCTCCGCATGCCCAAGTACGGCGCCGGGAGGCGCTGACGAGCCGCCAGAAAATGGAAACTCCGCTCTGGCGGATCTGGCGACTCGACATTTGCTCGGATCCTATAATGGAGGATTGCCTCTGAAAGCTGACAAGTTGGTAAATCCGGTCGAAGTTGTTTCGCCAGAATCGGACAAGTATCAAGGGAGATATGACCTTCCAAAGTTGGGGTGTGCCCAGCGACTCTGGGAGCCGGCTGCGACTCGAAATCCGGTCGATAATCGACCGGACCGAGTAACAAATATACCATCTGGAGAAAATGCTCCGATAGGCCTGCCGAGGCGTCCGGTGGATGATCCACCTGATCCGGCGGATCATCCACCGGATCCAGTAGTGCGAGTCGTTACTGAGGGACAGCCAAAAATCTTGCTCGGCGTCCGAAACTCAGTAGTACGTTTTGTTACTCGGGGACTTTGTCAAAATTCTGACTGCAGGTCCGCGGACGGGTTTCGAACCTCGTCACACCCCATCACCAAACACGACCCAAAAGTGGGTAGGGTGGATGGAAACAGTGCAGGGGACCCCTACACCATGTGCAATGGGACATGCGCCTTGGGAAGGGCGCTTCGCACGTGAATGAAGGCGCCACGGCGAGTGGCGGCGTCAGGCTTCTGTGGTGGGTGAGACCTGCGCTCCGGCAAGCATAACTTGAGCTACGCTTGGCCGAATTGCGCGCGGTTTGGTGCGTTGGAAAGCTCATGACTAGCCCTATAAATGTTGTGATCATTTTTATGTTCAAATACTAATGCAAAACGACGTTATTCCCTTCGCAAACTGACTGTCTCTAAATTCCTGCTCACATAGCGTGAGGCGACCAGAAAGCTCACGCTCAGTCTCAGATTCGCCCAAAACAGTAGAGGTGAACCACTAGAGACGATCAGACAAACGTCGGGACCGCACCACATGGATCTCATCCTGACAAAGGGTTATGGGCCCACGAGTCTGAACGCCTCCAACGTTCACGTCTTCCGTAGCGCACGGGATTGTCATCTTGGACGTCGCCGTGAAGTTCTGAGAACTTGCCGGAGTAGCAGCTGCGCATATGGCGCAGAAGGAGACGCAGCCCATTCAGAATTATGTGGGCGGCCCAGGCTTTGGGCTATGGAGGTGGCAGTTTGAGCTGCACCTCTCGCATAAGGGGCTGCTGGATGTCATGTTGGGAAAGGAGGTGCTCACAGAGGTGACTGCTGCGGACGCGGAGAAGCAGGCCTTCGAAAAGAAGAACACGGAGGCGCTCATGCTCCTGGTGTGTGGGACGGCCGAGTCCCAGTGGGGCTACTTCCAAGGCTGCAAGCTGGCAGCCGAAGCTTGGCAAAAGCTCTGCGCCATCCACCAATCCAAGTCGCTCGCGAACAAAATCTTCGCGATGAAGCGACTCCTCACGGTGAGAATCGAGGAGGGAGATGATGTCATCTCCGCCATGCAGCAGATCTAGTCGCTCGCCTTGCAATGCAATGACGTGGGGTGGAAGATTGACACGCAACTGCAAGCGATGGCCCTCCTCATGGCCCTACCTGACAGTTGGGGTCCACTCATCACCGTTCTCAGAGGATGTTCAGAGGACAAGCTCACCTATGGCGCGGTCGCAAAGTACATCCGCAATGAGGCGCAGCGCCGGAGCTGTGGGGAGTCCTCATCTTCCTCATCAACCCTCGTCACCAAAACACGTGGTGGCGGAAGCGGGGGCCGAGGAAGTGGCAGAAAGGGCGGCGGCAAGAAGGGCGCCAAGAAAGGTGCGTGCCGCAATTGCGGCAAGGAGGGCCATTGGGCCCGTGAGTGCCCGGAGGAGGCGAAGACCGGCGGAAAAAACAGCAAGGGCAGGTCGCTCCTCAACGGCAACAAGAACCACTTCCTCAAGAAGGCCAATAGGCGGTGCCTGGATTCCGGGACCGAGGAGCACACCCAAGTCGAGAAGGTGGGGTTCGTCACCTACGAGCAGTCCTCCAAGTCAATGGTGGTCGCGAATGACAAAGTCGAGCCGGCGGCCAGCCAAGGCGACNTGCAGCAGGAAGCTCTACGTGTACTTCATGAAGCGGAAAGGCGAGGTCCTGGACCGGCTGAAGGAGTACGTCGCAGCGGTGGAGAGGCAGACTGGCCGGAAGGTCAGAGCGCTACGCAGCGACAATGGCGGAGAGTACATGGGCTACAGCGGGTGGATGAAGCAGCAGGGCATCAAGTGGGAACCCACTACGCCATACTCGCCACAGTCCAACAGAGTGGCGGAGCGGGCGAACCAGACGCTGCTCAACATGGTGCAGACCATGCTTGTGGATGCAGAGTTGCCGCGAGGTTTCTGGACGGAGGCTGTGCGTACAGCGAGCTACACCATCAACCTCACCCCAACAGTGGTGCTGAAGGGCAAGGATGGCTGGAAGACGCCGCAGGAGGTTTGGAGCGGGCGCAAGCCAAACGTGGCACACCTGAAGGTGTTCGGGTACAAGGCACACGCGATGGTGCAGGCAGCGCAACGACGCGACAACAAGCTGGAACCGCGGGCGAAGCCGTGCTTGTTCCTCGGCTACGAGAGCGCGCAAAAATCGCATCGGCTTTGGGACCCGCGCACGTAAGAGATCATCCGCAACCGTGACGTCGAGTTCGACAAGCAGCAGAGTTTCAGCAGCAACAACAACGACATGAGCGTCGGGAACACTCCAAAACAGGGGGAGTGGTTCCAGCTCCTTGAATACGAGGAGGAGCCGGCGGACGCGGAGGTCGATGATGCGCCGTCGGAGCGTGGCGGTGTAGCAGGTGCAGTAGCCGACGCGGAGGACTCCGATGACGATGCAGCTGGGCTAGAGATCCGACGGAATGATCCGTCGAAGGAGGCACCGCGGGTGCCGAAGCGCGCACTCCCGGCTGAGTTCGCGTCGGGCGTCGGAGAAAGGTCCTCCGGATGCGCCGCCCGTCCGGTAGATGGTTCACCGGAGCGAGAAGAATCCTGGGGAAGCCGTCCGGTCAATGATTCACCGGAGCGGGCTGAGTCGAAAGGATCGTAGCAGAGCGACAAGACGCCACCAAGAGTGCTGCGCCACAGCGGGAGGCAACGGAGAGCGGGGAAGCGTTTCGACGCAGGCACCGGTCGATGGATTGGCATGACGCGGTGCATGCTGGCTGCATCAACGGAACTGATGACCGTGCAAGAGGCGCTTGCGCGGCCCGAGGGAAAGCAGTGGGACGCCGCCATCAAGTCGGAGTTGGCGTCCATTGCTGAAAACGACACGTGGCAGCTGGTTGACAGGCCGAAAGACGGCAAGGTCATCGGCTCCAAGTGGGTCTTCAAGACGAAGTTCACAAAGGAAGGTGTGGTTGACAAGTACAAGGGGCGGCTCATGGCGAAGGGGTACGCACAGTGTAAGGGCGAGCACTACGATGAGACGTTCGCCCCCGTTGCCAAGTTCACAAGCATCTGGGCGATCCTTGCAGTGGCAGCCGCGAAGGACATGGAGCTCCACCAAATGGATGTAAAGACGGCCTTCCTCAACGGCATCATCGACAAGGAAATCTACATGCAGGTGCCGGAGGGGGTGGAGGCGCCGGAGGGCAAGGTGTGCAAGCTGCGGAAGTCCTTGTATGGGCTAAAACAATCGCCCCGTTGCTGGTACCAACAGATGGACAGCTTCATGGCACAACTCGGCTTCAAGCGCTGTGAGGTAGATCACAGTTTGTACGTGCAGCGCACCAAGAAGATCCATCAGATTGTTGCACTCTACGTGGATGATTTGATCTTGTGCTCCTCATACCTGTCGAGCCTACAACAGCTAAAAGAGCAGTTGAGCAGCAGGTTCCAGATGTCGGACATGTGGGAGCTTGAGTTCTACCTCGGGGTCAGCATTACGCAGAACCGGAGGGCGCGCACACTTGAGCTGTGGCAGGCCAAATACGTGGCCGAGGTGCTGAAGCGGTACGGCATGGAGGACTGCAAACCAGTGTGCAGTCCTGTCTCCACGACTTATAAACTAAGTGCGGCAATGGCGCCGCAAACAAAAGAAGAGTGAGAGGATATGACAGGGGTGCCCTACCAATCAGCGGTGGGCAGCCTCATGTACGCCATGGTGGCGACTCGACCGGACCTGGCCTACGCGGTGGGCCAAGTGAGCAGGTACGTGGCCGACCCAGGGCCACTACACTGGCAGGCGGTCAAGTGTATCCTCCGCTACCTACAGGCGACGCGGCACGCGTGCCTGAGGTTCGA
>SZWC01003854.1:9310-28846 GCA_023375785.1 Penium margaritaceum | reverse complement strand
CTATCTTCACAGCAGCGAGTTTCAACTGGGGGTCATTCTTTATGTTGACGATCTCATCCTGTTTTCAGCATCTCATGCTCTCCTCACTGTGTTCAAGCAGAAACTGTCCAAGAGCTTTGAGATGGCCGACATGAGGCCCCTCAAATACTCCTTGGGCATCCAGATTCATCAAGATCTGCATCAATCTACGGTTACTGCCATGCAGAGCTCATGCATTAAGAGAATGTCAGATAAGTTTGGTTTGGGTGAACCGCATCCTACCAATACCCCTCTGACCACAGACCACCAGCTCGCCAAGCCTGTCGCGCAAGAAGATCTGGCATCTGTCGCTGACTGCAAACTATATCCAAGCATGGTGGGATCACTCATGCATGCATCAGTTGGCACTCATCCTGATCTCGCCTATTCTGTGGGGATCCTCAGTCAGGGATGCCATAACCCAGCAAAGATGCACCTCATCGCCGCCAAGCGCAGCATCAAGTACCTGCGCTGCAGTGCAGATCTTCAGATCTGCTACTCCCAGACCAACAACGGCATTGTTCTTGAATGAATTTGCGACGCTGACCTTTCAGGAGATAAAGCAACAAGAAAATCTACATCCGGATACGTCTTCAAGCTCTATGGCGGACCAGTGAGCTGGAAATCAAGAAAACAGTCAGTTGTCGCTTTATCATCAACTGAAGCAGAGTACATCGCAGCCAGTGAAGCTACATGCGAAGCCGTTTGGCTAAGGATGCTGCTTGCAGAACTTGGATTCCATCAAACTGAAGCGACGGTCATTCACTGCGACAACCAAAGTGCTATCGCGCTCAGTGAAGACCCTGTTCTGCATGACAGAACAAAGCATGTCAAAAGGCAATACCACTACATTCGTGACGCAGTGGCTGAGGGAGAAATCAGGCTGGAATACATCCCAACGGAAGAACAAATCGCAGATGTCTTTACAAAGGCACTCGACAGAACGCTCCATGAGTCTGTGTGCTCCAAAATGGGGCTCAGCTATGTGTAGACAACAATGTTGCAGGGTCTGGGGGGGCTGACATCTTAATTCACCGAAGCATGACATCAAGGGAGGGAGTGAAGAGCAAAGTCTCCATCCCCCAATGCGAGGATTGGATGGGAGACGAGGAATGAGGGCCACAGTGACCAAAAAAAAAAACATATTCAGTTAGATGCAAAGATCTGGGGGGGGTTGCACTTAGTCATGCACTAGCATGTTTCAGTTCTTAAATTTTTTCTTGCTGTTTCTTTGGCTCGGGAGATTGGAACAGATGGGGGGGAATGTTGCAAATGGGCAAAAGGGAATGTATGTTCCAATTGGCAAGACCCTGGAGGGCCAGGGGAGAGTAGCATACCCTCCCCTGACCCTCCACTGCCTACACTACTCTACGCCTAACTCTGTCCCACGCAAGTAGAGAGGGTAGTCCCATGCCTCCACCGCACATGTGTACCTGTATTGCGATAACCACTGTGTGAATGGAGAAGCTATGTTATGCGGTGCTTTGCACAATATCAATACAGGCTCCATCAGGATGGTTATGCTGAGGTGGCACCTCAATCAAGAGTTGAGCAGAGGTGAAGCAGACAGGACAACGGACAGTGAAGCAGTCATCGATCTGGTGATCGATTATAAAAGACGATCCAAGGACCCACGACGCTCAGACACATCTACATCGACGGACCACGACTTTGCTATAAATACCCAAGTGCAAAGAGAAGACGGGCGACTATGGGATGAAGGAGCAGGCGATCAACGGTGCGATGCAGTAACGCGAAAAGACGGCAACCGGCACTACTGCCGGCACATTAACCGGCACACTTAAGTCAAAGAGAATGCCGCCGCGCAACCGGGAGACGCGCTAAGTCTCATAAGCTTCAATGTGTTGGAATTATAAGAGAAGTGGCAACTGAGAAGCACACAGCTTAAATACGTGCCGCGGCGCACAACGGGTAACGCACTAAGAATTACCAGTTTGTCATAAGATAACAAAGGAATCCCTGGCTATGTTTTGAGCTTTGTGTCTCGGTGGTACCATATTCTTTTGGTGTTTTGTGGTACCCTAGAAAAATAGATGCCTTTCAAACCACAAGATAGATCTACCAACTAGTTCACATCATGTGCATCACGTCCATAAAATTAATCCTATATGACCCTGTCATAGATGGCAATACTCATTCATAGTGCACATTGTTTCATTCTTGCTCAAGGTCATGAGGAGCATTCCCGTTAGGGCCTAGTGCAGATTTACCACATTATAACACAAAAAGAGGATACTATGACTTTTATGTTAAACGAGCATATCTAAGAGCTGGTTTCGTATGCAAGGCCACTATGGAAAGATCAAAATCTTTTAAATCACACCATGTTTTCCCCTAAGGAAGCAGCAGGACCTAAAGGAGGAGGACAATAGAAAAATGGTTTTCCAGGAGGAGGAAGAATTGTTGAGGTCAATTGTCAAATGGGAGACGATTGGACCTGAGGGGCCAGAGATGCCCACCACGTGTGTCGGAGGGCCAAGGCAGGAGATCCAATGACAATTATTATGCAGATCTTGTTGAGGACACCATAAGTTTTGAAGGTGACATCCTTGAAAGAGAGTGTGGCAGCAACAAGGATAATGAAAGAGAGACCGACAGTTTATTCACTTGATGGGGTGCGAGATATGCACCTATTGCATGGCATGTGTGATTCAATGTGGATTTAGGTCAAGATGAAAACTCCTTCTGCTTATGGGATTTGTCCTGGCTTTAGTGTATCACACCCCTCAAGTTTTTGTTGCTTGCATAGTAGGAGCTTCCTCAACCATTGCCTTCCCTCCTTTCCTTCTTCGTACTTAACTATCACCTTGATTTGTTCTACCAAGAATACCAATAGCATAACCAATGAGAGTAGTTTCCATGTTGGTAGGCGCTGTAGCCCGTGTGAATGCAAAAAATATTTCCCCTTCATGAAATTTGCCTTCTTCTTGCCCTTGTGTCCTGTTCAATACGTCATGGTGCCGAGGGAAGGAGGATGAGCTAATCCACCATGTCATTCAGAGTTCAAACATTTTGTTTTATAAGCATGTTAAAAACATATATCTTGACACAAGATATCTTCTGATGATTTAGACATATAAGTGAGCATCCTAGGCTTCAAGCGCCAAGATTGTTGCACCGCTTAATGCCTATGGTTACAAAGGACATTTGTGAGACTCTCCTTGAGAGTGTGAAATCCAACAACAAAGTGAGCCCTCTTTACCTCCTGGAGTAAAAGCACTCGTCTCCATAATCCATGGTGATTGGGAGCGCCTCCCCATTAGAGATAGGTTCTTGTACACACAAATAAAATCACTTCTTCAATGACATTAAAAGGGTTCAATCCTTGAGAAGCAGCTATTATGACTGCCACTTGGTTAACTAGTTGGAAAATCAGGTGATCATGGAGTTACTACCTCAAAATCCCTTCTGTTCTTCAAATCCCATTAGGATTGACCACTAGTGGACAATCCTAAGTTTGTTCAAATGAAGTTATATGGGCTCCAATTCCTTCACAGTACACTCTTCAGGGGGCGCCTCATTTATGGTTGACGTTGTGGTACATAGTACAAACGTCAATGTAATGTACTTTTTTTTTTGTATTTTTCACCATTCCAAACTAAGTGTTGCCTCATGCAATGCTCATGCAAAGGCAGTTGTTGAAGGAGCATGTTAGATATACAAGTAATGGGTAAACCTGAGATACAAGGTACATGAATACATAGATAATGACGTTTTAGTGCATGAAAAATGCAACTTACTCATGGTATCGAAGTGTAGTATACGAATCAGGTTTCATGGTTTGCGCGACAAATGATGTTGACCTTTGTATTCTTGATATCAACAATGGTCGACATCAAGGGGGTGTGTTGTGCCTGTTGCATATTGGTCTTGTGTGCCAGAGATATGATTAAGAGACAGGGAAAGTCATACATGACTTCCATACAAGTGCTACCTACCTCAGAAGTGAATTTATTGCCACATCTAAACACACGCCATTCATGACACAAACAAGATTTCATCAGACATCCTCACCCTGGCAGTGTGAAATTCTATCAGAAGGCATGAAATTTTGACAAAACCATATCCAAGTCCAACCCACATATCGAGTTCCTCCCTCTGGTGATTGTGTTACAGCCATCACTATTGTTGGTGCTACCATTGTCTTGCACGTGTTTCTAGTAGTTGTCAATATAAAATGTTCTATTGTTGCAACTTCTGTTTGCATTAGTCTTGTTGCTTATATGCACCTTTTGTGGCTCTTACTTGTATTCAGATAATGGGTGAGACGGCCACATTGCCTACCAGTCTAGTAATGTTATCGTAGGCATGCTTTCTAGTATTGGTTGTGAATCCCATTGGCTATGCTAGGTCCACAATGAGGCTGTCAGGAACTGGCAGGTTCCTTGAATGCTTGACAAGAAGAAATTAATTCTTGAAGAACCAACACGATCTAGCTATTACCCCACGTGGGTTGCAAAGATAGGCAATAGCTCATTGGTGATGCTAAAGTCTAGATGTATCGTATGCTCTCAAGCAGCATCTAACAACCATAGGTGGATGGAAACTACAGTCAGTTATAGCTTGCAAAGATATAGAAACTTTTGTTAACATAATAGATTTAAGGTTGCAACCATAGTTGTTGTAGTTTAGGCCACACAAGTGATACATGAGTGTTGCTCCTCTTGTGTTTTTCAAGCTACATGTTGTTGTTATGCAAGAGGCAACAATTTTTTTCATTGTCGTTGATGAAAAATGGGCCTCCCAATGTTGTTCAAGAGACAATGGAGGTGGCGTTTCTTGTTAAAATGCATCAAAGAATAGTTGGATGGTGTATTGAAAATCAATGAAAATCATATCTCATTCCTTGAGATATTTGAATGATGATGTGAGGGAAGGGAGGTCTTAAAGTGCAACACAAAGAAGAAGGTTGAAGCTGGAAAATAAAAGATGAGGGAGAGGCAAGCACAAATGCTACTTGAGATGGAGGACATGTATTTTCCCCTCGTAAGCTAAAAATTCTCACAAGGAAAATGCTAAAAGAATTTTCAAAGTATTACCAATACGCCAGAAATGTTTTGTTTCAAACTAGCACTGTCGGAAGGCCACCTATCAAACCCAGAAAAACATGTGGTGTTTGCCATACAGTTTCCTACAATGATAGCATTTAGCAAAGCATGTAGGACACATCAGCAGGCTGAAAAAAACCATGTGATGCATTTAGACCACGCAATGCACTTGCTAGAGAGTAGAAGCGAATTTCTATTGTGGTAGGATTCTCCTTGACAGATGGGAGCAGCAGGTTTTGATGTAACCAGTCATCAATGTGCCTTGAATTACACTCTTTGCAGTCAACTAACTTATGACACAACTATAAGCAATCATAATGGAAGACCATTCTTTGTAACGAATAGAGTGTGAATCATTGGCTTTGGATGGTCAGACACATCCACGCCAAGTTCCCCCTTTATTGAGGAGTCTTTGTGCGGATCCACTTGTGAAACATGATTGCAACACGTCATTTAATGTGTTAATGACAGAACAACAGCAGCTATTTGCTTCAAAAAATGGTCTTCTCTTTAACCATCTTCTTGGTGCAAGATGCTTCTCATGTTTTTTAGGTGTTTTTCATGTGAATTTTGGAGGATTGGGTCAATCTTTTTTCCACTGGCCAATGGTTGTAGTCGTTTCCATGGACAATTGAATGCTATTCCGAGAAGATGTTATACATAGGTGGGAAAAAGTGCATACAGTTGGCATGATTTCCTCTCTAACCTTTGCATGGAAATTGGACAGTTTACTACCAATCATGGTTCACCTTCAAGCTCCTCATACTATTCAACGAGTATATTTTTTGACTGATGTCACTAATCCAAATTCTAAGTTAAATGCAGAAATGACCCTTCTCAAGCATGAAAAAGTTATGCTTGAGGTGGGCCTTTCATACAGTTTTGGCCATTTCTGTCCATTGTCAAATTCAACAATAGGTGCCACCACAGTGTAAACTGGTGGATTTTGAGAGAACCCGGATGCATTAAGAGAAGGTCCAGTCCTCGTACCTGAAGCTTGGTAGACTATATTCTGTGATCCAAATTCCAGTTGATCTGAAGGTAAAAGAGGCCATTGCATGTGGCAAGCGAACCTCGTTTCAGTGTGTCGGCTGCGGTGCATCCAAAGCTTGGACAATACGGTAAACAAAGCACGAATCTCACTGATGGTGATGCACGACGTGAATGGTTTTGTTGCCTTGTGCACTGGACCTTGAATCTTTTGTGCTTGCCAAGAACAACCTCCTCTCAGCAAAGCATAAGATGACTAGCCAAGGCATAAAGAGCCAACTCTCCACAATCCTTGATTCTTTGTCTACACAATGTGGCAAAATAACCACCCCTTTTTTGTTGACAATACTAGCTGGTAATTCCTCCACTTCTTCTCCTCCACTTAAGCAGCTGAAACTAGGCTTTTTGTCCATCAATCTTGACAATCCAAATTCATGATGTCTTGATCACAATGTATCTTCAAATCATGGAGAACATTACGTTCAGCACACCAAGTTGTTGTAAGACCCTCTCGTAACATTGCTCATATTTAACATATGCTATCCGAGCCCTTGTTGCATAGTGGTTGTGCGTGATCTCCACATTAGGCTGCCGGCGTGTCACCAGACGAGGTCGAGCCCATCAAACGAGGGCTTATACATTTCCAAGGGGATTTCTAGACATAGCTGGAAATGGAGGCAGAACACCATTATGGAGAGGTGCACTTCATCTTGATGTTGGCATTGGTGTGCGACCATAGGACAACCTGCACAAGCACCTGCTCTCCTCAAAAATCCCACAGCTTGTCGAGTGCGAGGTACAAAACGTCTTCATTGTTGAAAGGAACTAGCAAGTGAGAAAGTTGGGGCAGTGGCGTTGTTGATGCAGCATGCGGTTCCCACGCTCGTTGCTGAGTCTAACCCCTTAGTCTGCTGCACTAGAGTCTAAGTTTGAGAGCTCTGGTTTGTTACTCAAAAATGTGCACGCTAGAGTAAGCGCCAAAAGCAGCTGGAATGAAGCAATGATTGTTTAGGAATGAAGAATGAGCAACCAACTGAGACCCCTCTCATTTCTAGCCTCATCTCAGTTCTGTGATGGTTGTTACTAAGAAACTCAGCCAAAAAGGAAAATCCAAGCATTATCCTGACAGAATTTTCATAGGTGAGGCCAGCCATACACCAGACAGCCCAAAGCCCGAGCGTTGTCCGTTTTGCATAAAACCTCGACCATACCAGAATAACTCCATTTCAAACATAGTTGTGCAGTCAGAATCAGCACGAAAAACAGTTATAAGGAGTTACGACTGCCCGAACTCAGGCACCGGCTACACTGCTCCTGGGAGCCAACTACGACACTAATGATGTGACAGCCAAGGGTAGCTACTGATGGAGCTAGTCATGTAAGGGTGCAATATCAGAAGCACAAGGAGGAGGAGAACCACACAGTTGGCTTTACGACAACACGTCCACTCCAACAAACAACGTCCCGTTGGCATCGGCGTCCATCCAGTCAGACGTCTGCACAAGCATGTACACCAGCCGAGAGGTCAAAGTATGAGTCAATGAGGGAGTGCATAGATCAAACAACACTCCCGCATGATCCAAAGGCATCATTGTACATGAGTGTGCAGAAGTAATGCTCCTCCATGCCCCCTCACCCAATACTCATTGCAAGAACAAGAGGAGATGGATCACATGTGTAACAAGGATGAGGGAAGAGAACCCATACAAGGGAAGAGTAATAGTGCATACATTTAGGGGAGCAAACCGACCATACTCACAGCCTTCTTGAATAATTTGTGCTTCAACGCCTTGGTACGGAAGTCACCCAACTGCTTCACAATCTCCATCCAAACGATGTGAACGCTGCCCTCGTGCAACAAGGAACGCACGTAGTGATACTCAACATTGATGTGCTTTGTGCATGCATGGTGGACACCATCGTTGTCGGCAATAGCTGCGACACTCTTGTTATCACAATACAAGGTGATGGAAGAGACATTCTGATGCAACTCACCCAACAAACGACACAGCCACACACTCTCACATGCAATAGCGCTCAACGCCACGTACTTTACCTCTTCTGTGCTATGTGTGACACACCCTTGCTTCTGGCTACGCCATGACACTTTCGCACCTCCAATCAAAAACATCCAACCAGTGCAGCTCTTTCCATCTATGCTCCATGCCCAATCACAGTCAGTGTAGCCTACGGTCACCACGGACGACTGCCGACGGAATGTGAGGCCTTTACTTGGGGTGGAAACCACAAACCTCAACATGCGAACAGCTACATCGAGGTGCAATTGGTGTGGGACCCCTGAGAACTAGGCAAGGACATTCACGGTGAAGGCGATGTCGGCCTGTGTGGTGGTGCTGAGAAACATTACTCACCCAATGATGTGGAGGAACGACGTAATGTCCACCGCTGCACCCAAGGTGCTCGCATCAATAGCCTTCAGATTTGGCTGCCTGTCTAGGGTCATCGGGATGGAGGCGTTGGGGATAGTGGTGAGGAGATTGTCAAAGCAGTCAGCAAGCAACTGAACATACGTTGCCTAGTGTTCCTGCATAATGTCGTGCGCGAGATCATGCTCAATCTCCATGCCAAGAAACACCCATACGTGCCCAAGATCCTTCATCTTGCAGGTCACCTTGAGCAACTCTTTCACTTGTTTGACAGTGGCAAGGTTGGGATATGCGATGAGTAGGTCATCCATGTAGATGAGGATCACTGCAAAGGGAATCTCAAGAGTAGTGATGAAGAGTGTTGGGTCTCTAGTGCTACAAAGAAATCCGCCCTTCAAAAGGGTACGCCTGATCTTCATGTTCCAGTACCGAGGAGATTACTTGAGGCCATACAAGGCCTTCCACAGTCGCTAGACTCGGCCCGTCCCACCCTGAAAGCCAGGGGGTTGGATAATGTAAAGCTCCTCACCATCAAGAGCACCATGAAGAAAGGCATTTTTCACCTCCATCTAGTGGAGCTCCAAATCATGATGTGCGATAAGGCTGAAGAGCGCCCAGCTGGTGGTAAAACAGACAACCGGGGCAAAGACCTGGTCATAGTCAGCTCCAGCAACCTGGGAGAAGCCCTTAGCAGTGAGCCAGGCCTTGTACTTTTCCAGGATGCCATCTGGCTTCCACTTTTGGCGAAACACTCACTTTTCCCCTATGGCCTTATGACTATAGAGCTCCACAAGCACGTACACTACGTGCTCGTTGATGGTAGTGAGCTCCTCTCGAAAGGCAGCCTACCACTGGTCTACGTCGGGAGCGACACATGCCTCACGTAAGGATCTGTGGGTCATGTGCCAATGGGAAAGGCCGGGTCGTCAGCACACGGGCAGTGCAAAGTCCTTGAGGAGCCCGGGACAAACCGACAAAGACCGTACGGCAATGCTCCTGGGAGATGAGAGCGTAGCCTAGGGCCAAGACTAGGTGAATTTTCTGAGCAACAAGGCCAAGGGCCATCATACCAAGGACCTTGATGCCGTGCTCACCTCTCACAAAAGAGTGAGAGAAGGAACATGTATCAACGGGTATAATTGAGGCAAGACGGGGGGCCCTTGTGCAAGGAACCGGGAGGAGTGTCGGCTTACGAGGCCGTAGAATACCACCCGGAGCACAAGTGTAGACTTGGTGCGTCAGGATGCCAGTGACGGAAGAGGGAGCCAGACAAGGACGAGGTTGCAAGGTGGGGATAGGCGCCAGATCTGATGCTAGGGAATTGCTAGACACGGGTCGATCCACGGGGGTGGGTGCATCAGAGGCCGGAAAGGGGTCAGCCAAGGGGTCAGGCTGGGCTGAGGACTCCGCGGAGGTCTCCGTCTCCAACGGGCGCACGGCATCCTCGGCGCGAGAACTAGACGACAAGGTCGACGGCAAGGGAGGAGCATCCGGACCATCCGTTGCCGGGGATGTGGATGCAGGTGGGGTGAACTGTGCCTTTAGAGTCGGATTGGCGGTACAGCAAGGATCTTCCCCATGAGACGACAGCGACGGAAGTAGAGAGGAGGTAGATCGGACGTGGGGGAGGTCGTAAGGGAAGAGGTCCTCAAAGAACAGGGCATCGCGGAACTCAACAACACGATTCCAGACTGGGTCTCAAAAGCGCCAGGCCTTGAACTGATGCGAGACACCGACAAAGGAACAAAGACGGCCGCAGGAGGCAAGATTACCATCTCGGTGGTCCTTGGCGAGCCAGGCGCTGCCAACGCACCCTCAAACACAAGCAGGCTAGAGATTGACCCACTGATCGTACCACAATATGTACGTCGTGGTCTAGCTAGGAAGGGGACTATGGGAAATGCGGTTCCATACTCAGGTCATGTACGACATGGCCTCAAAAAAGAGGCCCTTGGACAGACCGAGCTCGATACGAATGGTGCGGACAGCATCTGCCATGGTGAGGGTCCAGCACTCAGAGACACCATTCTGCTGCAGTGTCCCAGGGGCGGACGTCTCATGTCGGATCCCATGACTGGCAAGATAGGCAGTAGTGTTCCCCATGTACTGGTCATTGCAATCAGACCGAAAACGACGGTGGGCGCTAGGTTCCAGGCATGGATTGCGGGAGCCATGTCGCTCTTCTGGTGGAGGCAAACGAATCAACAATACCAGGAGTAGTCATCCGTGAGTGTCAGCACAGATTGGCCGCCCTTGACAAAAGACGTGACAAGGAGAGGACCCCTGAGGTCCGAGTGGATGAGCTCCAGTGGGTACTTGGCCCGAGAGAAGGACACAGGGTAGGAGGCTTGCTGCATCTTGCTCTGGGTATAGTCGATGTACTTGCTGTGGCAAGGCCACAGGAAAGTGGAGGGATCAAGTTAAAGTGTGAGCTAGGTGTGATGCATGTTATTGACAGCATCGTAGTGTATGTGGCAAAGGCAACGGTGGAGGAGGTGCACATGCTTCTGAGAAAGAACACCACTGAAAAGCACATGTGCAGTATTGGACGAGGGAAGGGACATGAATGAAGGAAGTTGAGTGAGTGACGTGCCATAAGTTGTCATGGCAAACACCACAGAAAATGACATGATCGGACAGCAGAAGGAGGCAGTGCCAATTCCACAGGAGAGACAAACTTCCATGCTCACGAGGTCGAGAGCCGTGACAAACAGGAGGCTCAGTTTCAAAACTAGCACATCGATCACGTAGATGTCACCGGGTGGACCTGGAAAACAAATGTCGCCAACACCACAGATCGGCAAGATCTTCCCGGATCCCGTCTGAGCACTATGAACATTCTCGACTGGACAAAGCTCACTGAACACATGGTGAAAGGACATCATGTAATGCATGGCACAGGATTTTATGATCCAAGTGTCATCGAGGTCACGGACCGAGGCCGTGATGTTACACTGAGCGACGAAACAGGACACTGGAAGTGGGACGAAGGTTGCAAGCTGGGAAAATGTCGCATATATGGAACGATCATGCCAGTCATCCAACCATGCAAAATCATCCACAGCCGGCCCTGAAGGGCAACAGGCGACTTCCCCAAGGTCTCCTCATAGGTTAGTCTCTGTCTGGCAGTGGGAGACCTCTCGGCTAGCTGTCACACAATATGTACTTCCCTGGGGAGGAGGTATGATCCGGAGCTTCGTGGTGATGAAGCTCTGTGGCTAACAGATCCGAGCGGCAGAGTCGCCTGGCGCCACGGACTACAGTCCGTGGTGCCAGACGGAGGATACACGCACAACTGGGACGGAAGCTGTGAGTAGTACCACGGCTTCACTGGAGAGTACTGTTGCTCATGTAGCGGTATTGCATACAACTTTGGCTACGGTGGGACATACCTTTGTTGATATTGCTGATGGAGAAGGGACAACTGAAGCTACGGTCGAGGTTGAGGAGCCGGCTGCGGGGTGGAGTTGGTGGTTGCCACAGTGCTACCAAGGGAGAAGTGGATACCTGTGGTAACAACGGAGGTGCCAAGGCGGCGCTCTTGCTGATGGCGCAAGGCGGCAACAATGCGGGCCTTGTCAGTAGGGATGGGGCATAAGTACCACACGTACCCCGTCTGGCTGCAGTCGTGGCACGTCAGGATAGTGCCACTAGAGGAAGACTCCTAACCCTTGCCCTTCCTGACCTTCTTTCCCTTGCCCTTGGCACTACCGAAGGTGGAAGTGCCAGGGGAAGGGGTGGAGGAGCCGCCAGAGGTGGCAACCACAATCGTGGAAGAGCCACTGTGCTGAAGTTGTGTATCCTTATGGGCTTTCTCCACGCTAAGGAAGAGGTCGTATGCCCAGGTCCTCAAAGTGACCTGGGCCGCCAGCGCCTTGAGGATGGGTAGGCTGTAGGTGACGTAAATGTCCGCGGACTCAAGAGTGACACCATTCTTCATGGTGAGGATGGTTGCAAGAGGGGCACGGTGGTCTTAAGTAGATATAGGATATCTTGTGCACAGCCCCAGTAGGTGGGGGGGGTGAGGACTCGGACTCCCTCATGTGAAGAGAGCTGAACTCCTTAAGGAGGCGGCTGACAGCTACCTAACCGTAGGCGCGATATGGCCGTGTCAGCGTGTCCCAAGCCCACCAAAGGGTAGTTCTGGTGTCGTAAACGATGTCACCCAGGAACGGCTTCAGTGCAGTGTGGTCAGCATTGGGTGCTGAAAGGATGAGTACGCGGACGGTACGGCCTGCCTCAAGCGCCTCTTCCGGGATGGTGTCGTCATGCGAAAGAGTGTAATATGGCCCCGGCCGTCCATATGTGCCCAGATGCTCTAGAGCAGTTCCAAAGACAGAAACTACTTATCGCCGACGAGGGCAGGAGGAGGGGACTCAAAGTCCTTGTATTGAGAGGGGCCGACCTCTCTAGTTCCTAGGATGCTCGTAACCGTCTGCTGGTGTTGCTACTCTTACTGTTGTGGTGTTGTCTACGCTAGTGCGGTCATAGTATGATCAGGTTGTCTGGGGTAAATAGTCTGGGTACTGTTGGCTGCGAAAAGCATCTGGCACAGCTGATCAACCTAGCGCTACAGATCCACTGTGGGCTCTGTAGTGGACGGGTCTGCAGAGCTATCCTGCGCACTAGCGACATTGTCCTAACTAGGCATTGTTGTTGCTACTCGATCTGTCAACGCCTTTGCTGCTGCTACGACTATTGATGTTGTTGCTATTGTTGCCGCTACAACAGCCACTGCCGTTGCTGCTGATGCTACTGCTGCTAATGCTACTATTATCGTTGTTGATGCTGCCGTTGCCACCGCTACTGTTGCTGCTGTTGTCGTCGCTATTGTAGCGGCTATTGCTGCCATTGTTGTTGCTGCTGCCGCCCCACATCAAGTTGGTGTGTAGTCTCCCCTTAGTTAAGAGCTGGATGATGAAAGTGGTCCGATCAAAAATCTAACTGCGTTTCTCGCTCACTCGGGATGGTGGCAACCAGAAGTTTTACCTCCAGTCCAAAAATATGACAAACTGCTGAAATTTTAGTTTTTGATTTTGAGCACTAAAAAATGAACGTTGTGCAAATCAAGCATAATTTGGACCATAGGTACTGTGCTGAATGCAGTGGTGGAAGTCTTGGCTCGAAAAGGTGAAGAAAAAAATGCCAACACAACCTGATTCCGTGCTCAGCTCAAAATGTGAAAAACATTTGGATCTATGACGCGATACGATCAATGCTGGAGGCTACAGACCACCAAACAGGCCGAGCATGGTGGCTATGGAATGCTTGTGACCTAAGATTTCAGCGAGCTTATGCATGCAGGTTTTTATGTCCGTTTCATTCCGGTGCAGACGGACTTAGGGGACATGGGTGGCTGACGCTATTTGAGTCTACGTCTCCTCCTGGTTTGTGCGGCTTCCAGGAAGGTGCGAGGATGGGGCAGTAGCTACAAACTGTGCTTGTGCCTCCTTCCTCTCCCTCTAGGGTTTCTGCTGCTGCCGCTACTACTACTCGTTGTTGTAACTGTGTCTGAGACTACTGCTGATGTTGTTGCTGTTGTTGCGTCTCTGCTACTGCTGTCACTATTGCTCTCACTGCTACTACTACTATTGCTGCGGGTCACTCACACCTCTAGTTGATGTCGCCATGTGAGTCGCCAGCAGGTTGCGTAACAGCACTGCGCTGGCCGCTCACCTCCCTGCCTCAAACGTGGGGGTCAGAGCTGCCGGAAGAAATCCGACAGCATTGCCCCTGGCCCAACGGCTGTGGGAAAAACTCTGACGCCGCCACCCGCCAGGTCACTGCTCCAAAAAAAAATCTGGCAGCATTTCTCTTGTAGTGGCGCATATGGGAGGTCCGCCAGCGTAGTCAAGAACCTGTATGCCACTGCTACTGTTGATGCATCTGTTGCGCTACGACTCTGATACCAAAAAAGGAACTAGCTAGTGCGCAGGTTGGGGTAGTGGCGTTGTTGATGCAGCGTGCGGGAATTCACGCTCATTGCGTAGTCGACCCCCTCAGTTTGCTGCACCATAGTCTAAGTCTGAGAGCTCTGGTTTACTACTCAAAAGTGTGTGCGCCAGAGTTAGCACCAGAAAGCAACTAGAATGAAGCAACGACTGACTTGGAATGAAGAATGAGCAACCAAGCGAGACCCCTCCCAGTTCTAGCCTCGCCTCAGCTCAGTGAGGCTTTTTACTCAGAAAATCAGCCAACAAGGGAAATCCTAGCATTATCCTGTCTAGCAGAATTTTCCAAGGTGAGGACTGCCAGACACGAGATGGCCCAAAACTCGGGCGTTGTCCATTTTTCCTAAAAACTACAGCATATCGATGTAACCACGATGTAAACGCAGTCATGCATTTAGAATCAACAAGAAAAATAGCTACAAGGAGTTACGGCTGCCCAAACTCAGGCGCCGGCTACAATGCTCCTAAGAGCCAACCACAATTACTGATGATGTGACAGCCAAGGGTAGCTGCCAATGGAGCTGGAAGTGCGAGGGTGCAGTATCAAAAGCATGAAGAGGAGGAGAACCACACACTCGGCTTCACGGAGACACATCCACTCCAACAAATAGCATCCCGTTGGCATGAGCATCCATCGAGTGAGTCGTCTAGACGAGCATGTACACCAATCAAGAGTCACTGTATGAGTCAGTGAGGTAATGCACAGATAAAAAAATCAACATATCCCACTTGTCTGTGAAGTGCAATGTCATCTTACCTTCAAAATCAAATGGTAAGCATCCTTTCATCAAGTTTAGAAGCATGCTTGTTGTAAAGTTTAGAAACCATGTATTGTAATCTTCAAGAATGCATGCTTATTTATGCTATTTCTTAGTTTTGATTCGTCATTGCAAAACTCCACTTTATTTGTAATACAAAACTGTAAGCGAAGTGTTGGACCATGCCCCAAAAATGGTGCCATGTTTTGTTCATGTGCTGTAGGTGCAAAAACGCTTCCCATATCATACCACCAAAGGTAAATGGATTTATTAAGCAAAAAAAAATTGCTTTATAGAACCATTTACCTTTGGTGGTATGACCCATTAAAATCTTGTCTTGTGCAAATGGTATTCCATTCCCGATGTACACGAGTCCCTAATCTTTCTAATAGGGAACTTCCGTTTTTACACAAACAGCCCATCGCATCGCAAGGACCGCAATATTCACTCCGACGGTCGAGAGCAAACTCGTCAACTGCCCCGCCCTCAGTGGGTATTCTCGAACTTTGACCACTCTTCCAAACCTACAAAGAGAAGGTCACGACCTTTTGGTCAACTTCTCGATGCATCAAGAAGAATCTTGATTTATAAAGATGCATCTCAGATCTTCACCGCCGATTCTCAAAGATCCACGACTTCTCTCTTGACCTTCTCAAATTTTACCACTCACGAATCGACTCCACATGCGTCGCTCGACAATCGACCCAACGACCCCGACAATACTTCATTTGTAACTTGACACTTGTACATATGTGTTCAATCATTTCAACACTTGTCATTGAAGTACACATACGGCTACTTGCAAATTGCTCAAGTGTCCCAAATTCTAAATCGTGTTTTATCTCACAAATTCTACCTATTCACAATCTACGCTCCGTTTAGCGTAACACTTGGTATCAAAGCGCATCGGTGCTAGAGAGGCATTCAACTACTTAACTCATCCGGAGGACTACCTTGCAAAAGTCGTCAGCGCATCTTGCACGTCAAGACTTCGCAGACTTTACAACTACGACGTGAGACGAGTAAGCGCAACCGGTGACCAGCAGCGAGTCTTCGACGACGACTTCAACGACAGAGGAGCAGAATGTCCCAATGCACATGAACCCCGAAGCGACAGTGAATGCAGGCGTGGTAGACTCTGCGGCAGCTGGAGCAACTCCTACGGCTTCGGCGACCAATCCGGTCACAGACCCAGCAGCGATAAACCAGTCACCCCTACGAACAGCATCGACGACGACAGCAAGGACAACATGTGGCACTGGAAGACAGGCGCGGATCAACGAGGAACTACCGAACGAGATCTTCGCACTCAAGAGAATCAACTACCACCTGCTCCAACAGCTCAACATCGTGTTGGAGGCTCTTCGCAATGCAAGCGCGCGTGAAGCGATGCTCGCCGAGAGAAATTCCCAACTCTTGAGCAAACCCAAGATTTGGCAGGCTCCACCATAACCATTTGATCCTCCAAACTAAAAGGGACCAACGGTTCCGATGTGGCTGACAAGTTTGTAGGTGTATTTCACCATAGGTGGGGTCAATGATGATCAAAAGAAAATTGACCTCGCGGCCGCGCTTTTGCGTGGCACGGCGTTAAGTTGGTGGTCGGACCTAAAGACCATCCAATAGCAGCATGAGACCGATAGAGCATCATCAATAGCTCACGGCGCCCATCTCACATCATCGACCCCAGGCATTCTACCCTTGGAGCAGATCAACCCACAGTGGAAAGACACGCCATTGCCACCAGCCGACTGGAACAAATCTCTGCACGCGATGCTCGCATGTTTTGGACAACTAAATGAAAATTCCAACGCACCAACAAGCTCCAGCGTCTACGTCAACAGTATAGCGTGACGGAGTACACGCGGAGATTCTGTGAGATTTTCACCTGCGCACACATCGCCCCGGATGAACTCTGTTTTCACTACAATATCGGCCTCAAGCAAGATGTCCAGCAAGCAATCGTTACATTCGGCATCCAGATCGACTTGCCGTCGATGATTGTAGTAGCAAAAAGGATTGACAGTGCCGAATACAACACTAAGATCAAGGAATCCTATGGTTGGTGACCTCCTAACCACAGTTAACGTGGAAATGGAAAAACCCAGTCGATGGACTCCTCAACTCCGATAGAAGTGGACGCCATCGACTAGAAAGATACACAAACCTCCTACAAGTGCAGAAAACTCGGGCACATCCCTCGAAATTGTCAGAGCAAGCAGCATGACAAAAAGGGAGGGGGGAGTCGTAGAAAAATGAGTCAGGAAAAGACAAGGGAAAGGAGTAACAGGCCTAACTCTTGTCCGTGAGGAGCGATCTACGCCAAACGATCGCCCATCTAATCGGCCCACATCGTTGTAGGGGGTTTCTAAGATGGCAACATGTCATGAGGGGTACGAGGACAATTAACCGGCAATACTTTGAAACGTTAAGCCTCGAGGATGGAAATGTCGCAGCATGGTGCCAGCATTATTGGATGGAGGACTAAAGATAGCTTCATAAGCAACGTTAGGTTCGCAAGCTTCGTTTTCAGACCAAACCAGGGGTGTTTGAAGGAAAGAACCGTCAACGGGAGACTACAGATAGAGACACTCCAAGAACCACTATGACTACAAGTGGGAGATCTTTGGGATGTAACGGTCTAGTGGTCTTGTCCAATGAGCGATCAAAAAATCATCCTCGGACGAGATTTCATGTACAGGCACAAGTCAACTAGAATAGCGGCAACGTCTATGTGGAGATTGACAGTGCCAAACGACAACTTCAGTGTGCTAAACAGAAACCAACAATGGAAAAAACAGAGGTGGAAGCAATAGATGAAGTCGCGGAAGCTCAAAAGCGACAACAGGTGTAGGTGATAATGCTCAACGTGGCCACGCACCATCTACGATGAGGAGCTTGTGCGTGGCTCATACATCTCAAGCCAATAGGAGAAGCAGAAGTGACAGCAATTGACTCGTTTTCAGCCTGATCAGCCTCATTGGCCTTGACGAAGTTCGCGATGGAACTCGAAGTGTTCGCACCACTCATCCAAGAGTTTGCAAACATATTTCCCGACAAACTCCCGAAGACATTACCTCCTCAACATGACATCGTCCATCGCATCGAAGTGAAGCGAGGCAGAAAATCCACCGTCCGAGGGGCCTATCGAATGAGCGATCACGAGCTGACCAAGTTGAAAAAACAGATCGACAAGATGCTCGGTCATGGGTTTATCTGCCTATCCATGTCACCATACGTCGCACCAGTACTATTCGTGAAAAAGAAAGCAGGCGACATGCGAATGTGTGTGGATTATCGGGCATTGAATGACGCTACCATCAAGAACCGCTACCCTCTCCCCCAAGCTAATGAAAATTTTGACCAACTCTGAGGAGCCCGAATTTTGTGCAAGATCCACTTACGCAACGGATGTTACCAGATACGCGAGGCAGCCGCTGACATTGAGAGTATAGCATTCCGAACTCACTATGAGCACTTGGAGTTCACGGTCGTATCCTTGGGCTCCCAAATGCCCTGGCGTCGTTTATGCTGGCAATAAACAAGATTTTCCTACAATACCTTGACAATTTTCTCGTGGTGTACCTCGACGAAATTCTGTTGTACAGCCACACCCTAGAGGAGCAGGACGGAAAACTTAAAGAATATCTCGAAGTTTTACAAAGAGAAATTTTTTGAACAACTCTTAAAATGTGACTTCGGTCGTCGTTCGATCAAGTTTTGGGTCCCGTCATCAACGGCGGACGGATCACCATGAATCTGACAAAAGTAGCAGCTGTCGCTGATTTGCGGACGTCGGCCAACGTTTGAGAAATTAAGGTTTTTCTCGGAATCTACAATTACTACCGGCAATTTGTATGGGACTATGGTCAAGTGTCAGCACCTCTTTCCATCCTCACTCAAAAAGAAAACGAGTGGCGACGGGGAGACAAAGAACAAGAAGCGTTAGCCCCTTTGCGGAACGCTCTGACCTCGGCGCTAGCCCTATGTTAGGGCGATCCAACGGCCGACTACGTCATGGCTACGGAAGAATCGGACCGAGCCACTGGCGCGATTCTTCTGTGAGACCATGGTAACGACAAACAACCGGTCGCCTACATTCTTTGAAAACTACAAGGACCGGAACTCATTTACGCGGTCCACGAAACGAAGATACTGGCGGACATGCACACGTTCAAGACATGGTGATGCTACGTGGAGTGTCGCCGATGGATGGTGCGCACCGACCACCATAAGTTGAAATGTTTAAAGACATAGCCGAGCCTAAACCGAAATCAAACCTGATGGATAGAGTTCCTTGAGTCCGGGTTCGACAACGAAATTGAGTTACGACAAGGCAAAACCAATTCGGCGGACGCACCTC
>SZWC01003853.1:172529-186859 GCA_023375785.1 Penium margaritaceum | reverse complement strand
GAGAGAGAGAGAGAGAGAGAGAGAGAGAGAGAGAGAGAGAGAGAGATTAAGGTAGTATCCTGCCTGACTATAAGAGAATAAATGGCTGAGTGTGCTCCGATCACAAACCTGCGGCAGCCAGCTTTGAAGGGAGAAGACCTACCTTTGCTTTGGCACAGACGTACAGCTTGTCATGCGACAAGTTGGTTATCCCTTGAGCAATGTTCAGGAAGCCTGATGCATCGCAGCCATGCAGACCCACCCTCTTGAGCTAGGGATGAAATTCCACTGCTCACAGCACAAGGGAAGTTTGCAAGATTGTGTTGTCATGCAAGAAAATGAGCCTGATGAAGCGACTGTCAGAAACAATGGATTTTTTTTGTTTGACAAAATGAATCATGCACAACGGACACGACCTGCACCCATTACCATCAACCTGTGTGAGTTTTGAAGGCTGGAAATCCACAAGGCAGAATTTCCCCAAGACATAAAATCCCTGAGGCAGAAATTTCCCAAGGAAGAAATTCCCCTCCTGTTGTGTTTGAGGGTACATGCTGGCAGTATCTTTCTTTGAACTACAACACCAGATGCGCATGGACATGAACATTGACATGACCAAAAACATCATTGAATCTCTCTCTCCCCCTCCCTTTTTTACCCTGCCCCCCATCTGCCACCCCTAAAAATTTTAGGGGAAAAACACACAAGAAAACATGGAAGGGAAAGGGGTTACATTTTCCGTGCGACACCAGCCCAGGAAGGGCTGCTGCATGTCCCACTCGGTGGAAGGGTAGAAGAAGGTGAGTTTGTTGCTGGCCGTGCCGTCTCTCACGGCGCACACGAGTCGATACACATGGCTACGTTGGGGCCGAACAAGTAGTTGGTGAAGCGCAGGCCACTTTTCAGCTCATCGTTATTGTGCTTGCTGCACTCCACCAATGTGTACCGATTTGAGGTGCCCTTGGCCAAGCCAAGGAGACCTCAAAATGCCATTGGCTTGACCAAGGTACTTGGTGAAGTGCCATTGGTTGAGCCACTTTCACATATGGTCAGTGCATGATTCAACCATTTGAAGTAAGTGCGAGACACAAATTTATTGTAAATCTGGAGCAGAAACCTTCTGTATGCCATGGTGTGGCCGCTAGTTTGTGAGACAAGTTGCTGCGTGTTTACGACCTTGATCGATTATGATCCATGAAACATTACCTTTGCATATACAGGTTGCATGACAATCGGACCTTCCTGAAGACTCAAGGGGCATCGCCATCATGTATTTTGGCTTTTCAAAAGTTAGGGCTTAACACAGCCTTTGTTCTTATCCTCTCTTTCCCCTTAACTTGTGTAGCCCATGGCTTGACCAGTTCATATAAGCATTGAGGTACCATGCATTCCTCTCACAAGTGTTGTTGCCGTATCTGTTCTCAACTCATGGTCATGAACAAAAATTATAAAGAGAAGAGGTGGGAATGAAGGTTTCCCCAGAGCATACTTTGTACTGCTATTTTTCCAGCAAGGTTGTTATGCTGCTACTACAATGATAAAGCCGGTTATTCTCAGCTTCACACAGACTGAGGCTTTGGCAACAAATTCCTCATAGGCCCGTAGGTGTACAAGGGGTTGTGCAAAGAACTCCCGAAGGGACAAGGGTTTTTATATCCCACTTCCCCTTTGTTTAATAGGATAGTGCTCAGCGATCTAAATCTTCTGACTCAGAGTGCAGAAGTTCCTTTATTGTTGTTCCATGAAACCTACTGTCTTATTGTGGGACCGTTCATGCAATGTTCTCCGAGTCTGCCGACTATTACTAGATACTTGCAAAGAGCAATATGGAATCATTTACTATCCTCTTGCACTTGGAATAGAAAGTGTGAGATCACTCATGATACATTCAACAAAAAAAGTTGGGTTCCAGATTAATTTGGTATAACCTACACTACAACATAGATCTGTATGTCACTTTCGCTTTTGGGTTGCTTCTCCAAATCCAGCCGTTGGATGAAGCTGAAACTTGGACAGTAGTAGAGTGGCGATGTGGGCATTCCATCGGTGCAGTTGGATCTGAGATTGGACAACATACAAAGAACATCTGTGTTTTCTAACATGCCAATCTCCAAAGGAGGTTGGCGTACAACAGGAAAATCCCCCTCCCCCCACAAAATTGCACCATTAGAGTGAGGGCAAGGCGCGGTTATGCACGCCAGTCAAGCTCACACCAGGAGTGTTGGTTTTGGCACCAGAGAGCGTGCTGCTGCTACCAGCAGAACTCCCTTGACGGCCGCCAACTGTGAGTGCTGTATCCTTCGGGTCGTCAGGTGGACGCCCCGTAAGTACATAGCCGCATGGTGGGAGCACTCAATGGATGGCACAAGAGATGCCCGAAGAGAGGCTGTGAAGGAACGGAGGCCCCGCAGCAGAAACGTGGACGGAGGAAAGCGCAGGGACTGGTGGGGGAGACCAGGTGGGAACATGTTGTTGACATGCAACAGAGGGAGGTGCCAGGGGTGGGATTGTTGAACACGGGAGAGAAATAAAAAAATCTTCTGCCAGAGTAGTGCTGGCCTTGTGTGGAGCAGAAGAAGTGGTTGGAGTGGAAAGGTCGAGCCAGTACACAGTGGGTGAGGGAAAAACGTGCAAAGACACAGTCGTGGAGTCATAGCTGCCGGGTGAAGAAGGTGGTTAAGAGCATGGTAGTTGACAGGTGGCACTGAAATGGCTTGGGGTTGTGGTAATGTGCACACTTGGCACGCTGCACACAGGCTGGAGAAGATTGGAAACAGAGTTTTGAGGAGCTGCAGAAAGCCTAGAAAACTTAGAGCGCCACTCCACAGGAAGATCTGGTGGCACAAGGACTGGCCGTGAATCAGAAGAAGATGGAGTTACCGCAGGAGAGTGAGGGTATTGCTGAACACGTTGAACAGCACAGGAAAGATCCGTGATAGCACGTTGAACATGAGGACAAAGCTTGCCAGCTGGAGGAGAACAATTTGTGAGATACGTGTTAGCTACTGGAGTGGAAGATGGTGGGTCCGTATGTGTGTTGGCATTGGTTGTAGTCGTGACACAGCTTGAGGTATGTGTAGAGCTGGCACTGGATACTAAGGGTTGAGAGGGGGATGTGGGAGGTGTAAACGTAGCAGGTGCAAACACAGGTCTTGAGAGTTTGTCCTCATAGATGATAATGACAATCGCTGTTGTCAGATCATGTGGCAGAATACGGGAGTGGGACTCAAGAATGTCGTGAATTTGCTCTTGACACTGACAAAGTTGCGCTGGCCGAGGCTGTAGGAGGACATTCAGAAAGTCTTGGTCAGAGATAGAAAAACGCTGTGATCTTGGAGGTGGGCAGGCAGAGTCCATAGAAGGAGGATATGATTAGGGACGGTATCATGATGCTTCATTTTTGTCATGTAAAATTGACAATTGAGTTTTTGCAGATGATCGTAGTCAAAGATAGGAAGTCCAAAACTCTAAATTGTAGTCCACACCATGGCTGGGTTGTGGGTTCGGTTGTTGATCTCCAACAACATGTGGTACCTGTGGGATAGATGCATGCCTAATACTGCAAATGCACGATCTTTTTGTTGTCGTGTGGGTGTTGCAAAAATCCGCGACTTGTCAATTGTTGTCCACACATCAAAATGAAGGAGAAGAAGCTTCATGTACAAAGCCCATTGACGGTAGTTCACACCATCAAAGATGGCTCGTTAAATGGGAGCAGTGCTGGGTTGTCCATAGAACTCAATTGCTGAAAGAACTGTGCACATAGACGTTTGTACCACTGTTTCTTCTTCACCTTGTGAAAAACAAATCCGCAGTTGATGGAGAATAGTGTATTTGTGATGGTACATGATGATACACAGGGGAACTTCAACACATGGAGATGTTGAAGAAAGGGATTTGAAGGGAGATTAGTCGGATAAGATAAAAAAGACTTTGACGCCTCTACTGCCGCTGCTTCTACTCTTCGTGTCGTTGATGCTGTTATTCTTGTGAGGACTGGTATAGTTGTCAAGAGTGAGACACAAGCATGGAGATACTTGACCGACTTGTAGAAAAATAAGTACTGGTCGTTGGTGTGATTTTTCCTTGTTCTTCAGGTTGTACTCACTAGTAACGCCGGTTGCCATAAAATTTGTCATTTCAAAACAGAACCACGTCTCTTCTGAAAACCCTTAAGAGGCAGATCCAGTTGACTTAAGGGTTTCTGCTCTGGTACCGAATTTTGGAATTAGGATCAGCCTCAGATTTCAATTGGATCAAACACGCATTACACACTGGATGGACTTCACAAAAATATCCATTTCCTCCATAAACTCCAGTAAAGTGGCCGATGTACTTAGCCAGATACTACACTCACTACAGTTGTCAAGAGCCTCAACCAAGGCCTCAGGCTGATAGATTTTCTTTTGCTCGTTCCAATGGTATGTTACATGCTTGAAAAGGTGAACTGCAAAAAAATTTATCTGCAACTGAAGTTGACCCCTACTTATACAAGTTCTGATACGCTATGCTAACTGCTGAATATGCACGTCGTGACTTTCCAGTTGTTGTGTGTCTTGTATTGTCTCGAGTGATGCTTGCTCCCGAATTTATTCAATAGCAAGATGAATCTTGAGTCTGTCGAGCGGCGGACGGCTTGCTTGCTTGAGAGAAAGTCTTTGGGCCGTCACTTTGCTGGATGATCGAAGCCTTCAATCCGTCGCTTGCCGGTTGATGTACCGGTCAGTCAGTCCTCACTTGCACCACCAACAAAGCCAACGGGTGGCCCTCGCTTGTTCGGCTGACCTAGCTGCCGTGACTCATGCTGTCCTAGCTACAACTGCAGCTTCTACGTCTACTGCTACAAACGCCTCTGCTCTCTATCACTGAGCTTGTTGGATTCCGTGGAACAATTCAGTGTGCTGAGACCGTAGCAGCATCCCGCCACCGTGGCAGCACTCCTAATCCGCGGAACCTTCATTCATGCGGCCTCAGCTGCTTTCACGCCCGTAGCTGCCCTCTAATGCAGGCAGATGTGCTGCACCTGCCCCATGGCACTGTCTTTCAGTACGGCATCGGCTGCGGCAGCACCCGCAGCTGTTCTCTACTGCAGGTAAGTCAGCTGCAAGTGCCTCCACCTGCAGTGACACCTACACCCGACGTGGCTGTTGCCCGACATTCTTGCCTGCATTAGCAAATTCTTCAGTGCTAGTTCTCTTCCCTGAGTCATCTGGTGCCTCTGCCACATTGCCAACGGCCACCGTGGCCACAACTTTGACACAATGGATTTGCCACCAAAAGTTGACATCAATCCGTCAGCAATTGACGGTCCCGCTGACAACGAGTGGACTGGCCCTGCACCATGACAAGAGAGGCAGAACGTGATGCAGGACTATTGGGGGAGGATTGGATGGTGTGGGGTGTACCCTCTTATTTCAAAAATCCTGACATCCTACAGTGGTCTTGCATGCTATCCTGTGCCTACAGGCGTGATGACATGACACGCTGGAAAGAGGAGCAAGAGCGTGAGATTAAGATTGATCTGCAGGTTTACAGTGCCAAAAGCCTTCCTGAAACACCGTCACCACCACCAGGTGTGTGCCCCATTGGACCAAACTCTCTCCTAAACTCTGGTGCTGCAAATGGCACTGCTGTTGCTGACACCGCTGAGGCCTCAGTGCTTCACGAGGTCCTTGGCCGTGTGCCAAATCTTCCGTCCTATGCCGAACCCATCAGCCTCCAAGGAGCCATCCTTGTCATGGCTGCTGGTACAGCCGCCACGTTCTCTGAAACTGCACAGGGCAGCAGGGCTCCCAAGAACACTGCAGTCAGCAGAGCCATAGCATCATACACCAAGGCCATGGCCTCCCTGTCCCTCCTTGCAGCTACTGTCAACAACGTAGCCACCCAGGTGATGGTGGCCTCTTTGGCTGTGGCCACTGCCGTAGCCACTACAGCAAACGTCATGTCCGGTACCATCAGCTTCATTTTTTCTCCACCATAGTCCACGTTCTCACCCCAATGGGAGCAGCCCACTCCGTCACCTTACATGCAACTTCCGGCGTCCTCATCGCGTCTGTGTCTGCAGCCGTTACCAGGGCTACCATCCCAGGTATTTTCTGCCTTCCAGAAACCATCTCTGTATGGGTTGTTGTGATGACATCGTTGCCCACAGTAGTGGTATCTCCACTCTTATTCCTGCAACCATGCCATTTTCATTCCCCTATCACTAGCTCTCTCTTGCACAATCCCTTACCATGCCAAGGCCTAAAGAGACCATTGAGGCTCTTCAGGCAACGCTCAGTGAAGCGCAGGAGGCTCACTGGTGGCTAGAGGAGGAACTCCAAACAAAGGCCCAAAATGAATTGGCCACCACTGTGGCAAACATAGTGATGGAGAGCCTGCACACTGTCCCTGTCCTTGCTGCTTTGATGCCTGCTGATGGTTTTGTGTCTTCCACAGAGTCCTCTGGTCCAGTAGGCACTGCAGCTGACTCCTCCACTCCATCCTTCTCCGTGAGTGCTCTTGTTTGTGCCCTTTTTCCCTAGCGGCAAAAAGAATTTCAAAGTTCTCCTCCTGAATATACCCCAAAACTCTCCTTCTCATCTGTGGAAACCCATTTTAGCTCATGGATGCAGGGGGGGTATGCTCTGGGGATACTTCTCTCTTGTTGACCCTTTGGCCAAATCCCCTTTCATCCCGCAGCCTGCTCAGATGGCCCATGCATTCTGCGCTCTCATGAACGCAGGCCTAGAGGAGCTGTTGGATAACATTGGCTCGTACTACACCAATGTTGGACTCCTGCAGATCCTTTAGGGGCATATACCCTCATCCGTTGTTGCAAGAAAATGGCAAGGCATGCTACCCAGAGTGCTCTTACTGTAAAGTTCAAAATGTTACACATGCGCACGGACGAGTCAGCAGATGAGTATTGGACACTCAGCTTGCGCCTGTTGCATGAATTGGACAAGGTTGTTCATGGCCTCCTTTTTCCCTGTCTGTTAACTTTATTTGGGCTCATTCCTGAGCTCTCCGACTTCTACATGCATGTGCCCCAAGCTGAACTTGAGTGCTTGTTGCTTAGCCAGTGCCTACAGGCTCTCCTCCAGGCATTGGTCCTCTTTATGCATGCACTGTAGCTCAACTCACTGGCTTGTGGATTAGCCTGCAGAACATGTGGCTTCACCTGGCAGCTCTTGTTGTTGTCATCACTTCTCCCACCTCTTCATCTGGGCCATCCTCTTCCTCCGTCTCCACTTCTTCGCATTCCACTGTATTTGTCCACGATTCCCAGAGCACTGGGCGTGGTGGAGGAGGTGGTCAGGGCCGCAGCAAGGGTAAAGGCCACGACCGTGGTGGTAAGCCGCTCGCACGCCCTCTGCTTCTAGAACAATGACCTGTTGAAATTGTGGAGCTTGTGGGTACTCAGTGTCCAAATGCACAGCTCCTCGTGACAACACCCGCCTTGCCTCTTCCATGTAGGCTCACTGAGCCTGCATGGGTGTCAGCACATCGCTTGCTGCCTCCACTTTTTTCACCGGGCACGAGGCACTATGGCCAAGGCCAACCTTACGCTGGCAAAGCAGCTTATCGGCTGGGGACTGGTCGTAAACCCCCCTCCCCACGGGACAAGCGGTAGTTAACGGGGCCGAGCCCATGACATTCGGGTTGGCTCCGTGTCAGAGTACCCATTCTTTCACCACTGTGCTACCCCGTGGATTTTCACCGCTGCAACCACTGTGGCCCCAACTGTGCCTCCGCTGTCCTCTGTTGTTGCCTTTAACACCACCATGGCACCCCTACAGCAGCTGACTCCCAAGTCCTCCTCTTGGAGTTTGGTGTCCCCTTTCTCTTGCCCCACCTACTATGGTCCACCATCCGTCCACTACGCAATGCATATGTGGCCCAGAGTTGACAGCTACTTCTCCGACTGTCTCCCCGACTTTCGTGAGGAAGAATGTGCCCTGGAGCATTGCCTCACTGGGCTTCTCCACATTCATTCTCAGGGAGGTGAGGGTGTACTTGGCCTGTCGCATACCTTTGTTTGTGAGTTTGATGGAGCCCATTGTGACGCATTGTCTGGGTGTATTCAGGGTGCCTTGGCAGTCCAGCACATTTCCTCATTGTCTCAGTTGCACCTTCCTTGTCTATTCCACCATCTTGTACCGTCGCTTTATTCCTTGTCCTGTCGTCTGCTTGTGTTTGTGGTGGCTTCGGGATCACTGATTCAGGAGCTACCCATCACATATGTTTTTTCACTCATCCTTCATTTCCCTTGGTCCTGTTTGCTTTGTTCACACAGGGTCTTGTCAACTTCTACCCGTTCAGGGAGTTGGCATTGTCCGTTTTGTTGAAACTGGTAGGAAACTGTTCCTCCATCTGGAGGTCAGCCTTCTATCTGTCACCACCCTTGATGATCAGAACATGGAATTTTCCTCCAGCCATTATTTTGGTACCGTTTCCATTCGTTCCTGTCTTCCGCTTCCTCCATCCTTGTCCACGTTACTCCCACCCTGTCACCCGAACACTCTAATCTCTCGCACTATCATCTTTGCCAAATCCACACTGCAGTGATTATGTGCCTCCTGTGCATTCAACCTATCATTGGGCTTGACTCGGCCACATTCACAGCCCTTGCTCCTCTACCTGTATTGACTGTGCTCGTGACAGAATACACCACTCCAAATCAGTCACTTCCCATCCATTTGATTTTGTGCATACTTATGTCATGGGTCCTCTTCCTCATGAATTCCTTGGCAGCCTTGGCTGCTACACACTCTCCTTGACTAATGAATTCTCTTGCCACTGCTAGATCTTTGTATTGCATCACACAAAGTTGATGTGACTGACATCCTTGAGTCCTGGCTACCTCAAGTCGAACATGCGTGTTTGTGTCAATCGTGTGTCTTTCGCTATGACCATGATGGCAAATCCTTTGGTCCTACCTATTGGTTCCTTGAGTCTTGTGCCGTGCACATAGAATCGTCTTCACCCTATACGCCACACCAAAATGGCATGTCTGAATGCTAGAAACGCACCCTGGCTGATGGTGTCCATTCTCTCTTCTTGACCTCAAGCCAGTCTCCCCTATTTGCATTCGAGGCGATGTTGTACATGACCTGGGTGTGGAGCCATGTTCCCTATGGTCCACTCCCTCATCATGTCACACCATTTGAACATTTACCTTTGTCTTGCTCGTGTGTGGGAATCTGTCACCTGTATGTAGATTTATGCTAATCATTTTCACAGGAAGCTCTCTCCTCATGGTTGGTTCTTTCTCTTTCTTGGCGTATCTCCCTTTTCCAAAGCCTAGCGGTTCTGGGACCCCGGTCGGTGTCATGTCATTGAATCTTGTGATGTCCTCTTCTTTGATAGGGTGGACCTTGAAGTGTGGACCTTAGACTGTCAACCTTGTCTCTAAGGTCCACCCCAGCATGTCCCTTAGATACTCCCTTATTCAGTAGGAGTTCTGCCGGATGCTTGATACGCCTGTCACTGGTTATGTGCCTCCTGCATTGCCACTGCTGGTTGCTTCCTTCTCCCACCTGAACCACTGACAATTTTTGATACACAGAATGCCAGTGAATCCACTCTCTGGGAAACAGCAATGCGAGAAGGGCTTGATTCCCTATTTGAGAATGGCATCTATGAATTAGTGGATTTACCACCAAGTGAGAAGGTGGTGGTCAGCCAAGTTGGTTTGCCTTAAGAAACTAAAGTCAAAAAGCACTTTCAAGCACTACAAGGCTCGGCTCACTGCCAAAGGGTTCTCTAAAATTCCTGGCATTGACTTTGATGAGACGTTTTCCCCAATCCGATGATACACCACCACGAGAGTCCTTCTCAGCTTGGTATCCCAGCATGATTGGGAGTTGGAACAAATGGATGTGAATAACATCTTTCTTCATGATAGAATTCACAAGGAAGTTTACATGGTCCAATCTCCTTGATTCACACATGGAACCAACAAATTTTGGCGTCTCCACAAGGCCCTCTATGGGCTAAAGCAGTCTACCCGCTATTGGTACCAGGAAATCACCTCCACGCTTGAGAATGGTGGGCCTCTTCTCAGTAATGTTGATTGCGCATTGTTTCTGAGTGCTCTGTCTACTCCTCTTCTTTCCGTTCTTGTCTATGTTCATGACTGCAGATTACTTCCACAAGTACTATATTAGTCCATGCTTACGGACTCTCTTGTGTTGATTACATTTGCCCCTTATTCAGTGTCGTACGAAAGATCAGGTATGCTCTGCCCCTTGTGGAGGTATGACCCCTGGATCTGTTGTGATGTGACTCAACTATGCTCTGTTTCATGTGAGATATGACCTGTGAGTTCACCATGTGGCTGAGTGGTTGCCTTGGCCATTTTGTTGATTTGGCCAAGTGAGAGCTCATGAGTTTGATCCTGGCCCCATGCACATGGTTGGTTGCTATGGAAGCTTCCAAGAAAGAAAGTTTGTAGATTCTTGGAAACTACATGGTTGGTCTGTCACCTTGACACAAGGATGCTTACGAGTCAAGCCCACAGTCCAAGTCTATTGGCGATGTAGCGTTGAGGCCACTTCCCAGAAATGTGCTTTTGAGTTCTAGGACTGGACAGACAGCTACAGAAGGACTTGTATTGCATGCTGATCAATCAATCCCTGCTTGATTCTCTCTCGTGTATTGACGACTTGAGATTTTCTTGAGAAGTAATGCTAAGGTATTAGTACTCTTGAAGGTGAAGTGTATGCCTGATTAGGTTGGGGTACATGACACATGTCAACAAAGGAAGAAGGCCAAAAAACCTTTATGAGCTTTTTTGTTTCGCGGCTTCTCTGCCAGAGGTGATTAGCTTAGTAGCTAGCAAACGGTTATGGGTCCACTCCACTGGTTAGAGAAGTTTCACGCACACAACCGCTAGGTCACAAGTAGTGAGAGTGCCTTTTCTCTCACCCCACTTCTCTATTTGCAGGTCAACATCAGCAGGAGGGGAATGCAACAGATCTACACCTTTCTACCTTGGGAGCTGACATCAGCCTACATCAGCCTACATCAGCCTACATCAGCCTACATCAGCCTACATCTGCTTGCAACGGCCAACATGAGCAGGGGAAGCACTTGCCTCTTCTCACCAACAGCCTACAGTGGCCTCAAAACCAATGTACATCGGGATCAACAACAGGTAGCACTTGTATTTGTAGGGATGGCAGGGACAGGGGAACCAGGGAAACATTCGCCCATCCTCAACGTTGATGGAGAGGGGTTTGCGCTTTGGAAGTCGCACTTTAAGATCATCATGGATGACAGAGATCTACTAGGATGTTTTGACGGAGCTATTGCAGCACCAAAGGAAGAGGGTGTTGACCTTGTGGCATGGGTCAAGCGCAACAAGAAGGCTCTCATCATTCTTGTGTCCTCCATACAATCCTCAGTCCTTTCACACATCAGCGATTGTATAGTGGTAGCCGCGGCAAATGCCAAACTTGGCAAGGTGTTTCAGTCCTCCTCACTTGCCAACCGTCTCTTCATTCTACAAAACCTCATCAGCATGAGGCTTGGTGAAGGGGAGGATGTCTCTACCTTTATGCAAAAGTTTGAGATGCTCTTGCAACAAGCCACTGGCATGGGGTGGGACCTGAAATCCGACATGCAGGCCATGATTTTTCTGATGACACTGTCGGAAAGTTGGGGCCCCATGATAACGGTGATTGGATGGTGGAATAAAGATCAAGTTTCCTACACCACCGTCTCCGAGTATGTGCAGAATGAAGCCATGTGTTGTAGCAGCAACGAAGCAAACATAGTTGCCTTTGCCTCACGGAGCAATGGTACCATTTGCAATACCACCTCCTCTGGATCCAAAAGAAACAACATCACTAGCAATAGTGGATGGGGTGCAAAGCACCAAGGAAACTGCCATAACTGTGGCAAGGCTGGACACTGGGCTCGAGAGTGCCATGCACCCAAGAGAGATGGAGGAGACCGGGATGAATGGTAATGGGGAAATGGTGAGAAGGATCCCACAAGCTTGATGGCTGAGTGTGCCGGTCTAGAAAACAGCGCCGACACAATGGCAACTGGCGACCGTCCAAGGGAATTTCACCCAAGGATCACGATCACCCCCAAGGAATTAACTATGCCTCTGGTGAGACCTAGTTACCCAGGTGCTTTCGCTCAAGGTCTTAGGGGCTCCCGCCATCTAAGCCTTCTTCTTCCTTGGTGTGAGAGCCCAACAAATTAAGTCAGCACTCTCACACGAGCAAGATTTCAACCACCTTAGCAGTTCATATCAAGCTCAGTCTCAAGCGTACAACTCAAACAAGAGACATCAAGTGAAGGAGTAGTTGAGACAATGGCAAGTACAAGGCATAAATAGCTGAGGCGTGCCTTTGGCAGCCGAAGCGCGCGCGCCTCGGCTAACCCGAAGCGCGCGCACCTCGGCCGATGTCACTCCTTAAATTAAGGAGGTCATCCCCTCAATCAGGGAAGACATCCCCTGATCCAAGGCACATCTTGCATCTTCCAATCCGACCGTTGGATCAGCCCGAAACTTGGATAGCTGATAGTTTGACACGTGCTCTTTCCATCGGTACGGTCAGATTGACAATCTGAATATCCATCATCAGAAAAACCCAGGGGACTTATCCTTGAACAAGGACAGTGCATGCCTGGTCTGTTGGACCGGACCCAGGGGACTTGCTCCACATGAGCAGTGCATGCCTGGTCTGTTGGACCGGACCCAGGGGACTTGCTCCACATGAGCAGTGCATGCCTGGTCCGTCCACTACTTGCCAATTCTGGAGACTAGTGGCCAAGGGGCATTCAAACAACAACAATCTCTCCCTTGCACCTCTGGCCACTTTTCCTGTCTTCAGTCTTTGTCACTTACGCTCTTCATGCCGATACCCTGTCTTCCTGCGAGGTGGAGTTCTCGGTGAAGGGGTTTTGTCAGCATGTCTGCCCGGTTGAGCTTGGACGCAATGTGCTCCAGCTCCAGCACTCCCTTAGCGACCAGGTCGCGACTGAAGTGGTACCGAACTTCGATGTGTTTTGTCCTCCGCGTTAAGGTGCCTTTTTGGGACATGTCAATGGCAGACTTGTTGTCCACCTTGACCACCGTTGCGGCCGATTGAGGTGCTCGTATCTCTTAAAGCAGGCTACGCAGCCACATTGTTTCCTTGCACGCTTCCGCTAGAGCAATCTACTCTGCTTCGACAGTGGAGAGGGAGACACAGTCCTGCTTATGGCTTGCCCATGACATGGCTCCTTCGTTCAGCACGCACACGTAGCCCGACGTGGACTTGCGGTCGTCGACATTCCCGGCCCAATCTGCATCGGCATACACCATGAGCCAAAAGGATTCCAACTGTGGCGCCCCACCGTACTGGATGCCCAAGTGCCGCGTGCCCTTCAGGTAGCGAAAGATCCACTTCACTGCTTGCCAGTGTTGTGGCCCAGGGTTGGCCACATACCTGCTCACCTGCCCCACAGCGTGGCAGATGTCGGGGCGAGTCGCGACCATCGTGTACATTAGACTGCCCACGGCGGACTCACATGGCATGCCTGCCATGTCGACCTGCTCTGCTTTGTTGGTAGGAGCGGCACCAAAGGTGAGGATGCAATCTGCTGCCATGGGGGTGCTGATGGGTTTGCAGTCCTCCATGTCATACCGCTTGAGGATGTGATCAATGTATTTGGTCTGGCTGAGCCTGATGGTGCCGGTTGAGCGATCCCGCGTGACACTGATGCCTAGGTAGTACTCAAGAGTGCCCAGGTCTTTCATCTGGAACCGGCTGCTCAACTGCATCTTGATGTTCTTCAGCAGCTTTGTCGATGATGCGCAGATGATGAGGTCATCGACGTAAAGAGCCACCAAGACGAAGCCATCCTTGTCCTCTCGTACGTACATACTAAGGTCGTTCTTGTAGTGACCGTACCCGGACCCCTCCATGAAGGCGTCCATCTCCTTCTACCAGCACCTCGTGGCCTGTTTCAGCCCATACAATGACTTATCGAGCTTGCAAACGTTTCCGGGTGGTGCATCCACCCCCTCAGGCACCTCCATGAGGACTTCTTTGTCAAGCTTTCCGTAGAGAAATGCAGTCTTGACATCCATCTGGTGAACCTCTAAGATCTTGACCATGACCCACTTGCACCCTACAACGTGAGCGCCAGCGGGCCGGTCCACCAGCTTCCATGTCCTGTTCTCCTTGTGCGAGGCCAACTCGCTTTCGATGGCGGCCTTCCACTTGGCCCCATCCAGTAGAGCAAGTGCTTCTGCCACTGTGGACGGCTCTCCCTGAGCCACGACGGCGTAACTCAGACCAGTCCACTCACCAGTTGTAGCATCATACTGTCGTGGTGGGATAGATAAGCGCGAGCTGCGTCTT
>SZWC01003853.1:136326-172466 GCA_023375785.1 Penium margaritaceum | reverse complement strand
ATCCTGCTTCAGCTTCTTGACCATGACCCACTTGCACCCTACAACGTGAGCGCCAGCGGGCCGGTCCACCAGCTTCCATGTCCTGTTCTCCTTGTGCGAGGCCAACTCGCTTTCGATGGCGGCCTTCCACTTGGCCCCATCCAGTAGAGCAAGTGCTTCTGCCACTGTGGACGGCTCTCCCTGAGCCACGACGGCGTAACTCAGACCAGTCCACTCACCAGTTGTAGCATCATACTATCATGGTGGGATAGATAAGCGCGAGCTGCGTCGTACTGCCTGATGCTGCGGCGGCTGCTGCTGCTGCTCCTGCTGCTGCTGCTCTTGCTGCTCTGGTTCTCTTACCATAGACTCTCCCTCAGTAGAAGAGTCCTCATCATCAGAGGAGGAATCTGAATCAACATTAGAGTCATCTGTTGCGGCTCTCCCTGAAGCACCACTCCTCTTGCCTCTGTTGCCTTGTTGCTGCTCCACCCCTGTGGTGCCTCATCGCCTATCTCCACTAAAACCAGCCATTCACCCGGTTTGGGCACTGGCTTGTCCTTGAACTGCTGCTGTGCTCTTACGATAGCCTCGATGACGTCCACGTCTTTACTACGAATCACTTTGTTGCCTTGTAGGTCCCAGAGCCTGTAAGAGCGTTGGGCACTGTCGTACCCCAAGAGCAGACATTTCTTGGCCTGCGGATCCAGCTTACTGGCACCCTCCCTCGTCAACTTCTTGGCATAGGCCTAGCAGCCAAACACTCGCAAATGTGAGACATATGGTTTCTTGCCTGACCATGCCTCTTGTGGGGTCATCGGCGGCAGCTTCTTTTTCCCCTTTCCTCGAAGGGCTGATGCAGGTGTGAAGTTGATGATGTAGGCCGCTGTCCTAGTAGCCTCAGCCCAGAACCGTCCTGGCAGCTTTGCTTCATACAACATCGTTCTTACCATCCCGAGGATGGATTGGTTGAGCCGTTCAGCAACACCGTTGCTCTCGGGCGACTCAGGTACCATACTTTATTGCCGTATCCCCTGCTCCGCTAGCCAGCCCTCACAGGCCTTGTATTCCCCACCGTTATCACAATGAAGGGCCTTGACCTTCTTGCCGGTCTGCCACTCAACCATTGCAACAAAGTGTTGCAGATGCTCCTTTACCTCACTCTTCTGCTTCATGAAGTACGTCCGGATCTTTCTGGTTTTGTCATTTGTGAAGGTGAGGAAACACCTGCAGCCTCCGACTGAGGCTGTCCGCATCGGCCCGCACACGTCAGTGTGGACCAACTCGAGAGGTTCACTTGCTAGATTTCTGTGCTTGTTCCCCTTGCGCCCTTTCCTCTTAGCCTTGCCCATGAGGCAGGCAGCCTTGCCCATCAGGCCTCACATATGTTCTTCCCCTTCCCCGCACCCTCTCCCTTCCCCAAGGCCAAGCCTCGCACCAGCTTGTGCTTTCCCATTGTCTCCAACGTGGAGTCGGCGACGTGGGCCAAGCGCCTGTGCCAAAGGTCTTGGCCACACTTCACTTCCGATGCCGTGGCAGTCGCAGCGACTGCTTCAGGTTGGGTGGGTGCCGCAGCTTTCACTGCTTGTGTTAAATCTGCTGCTGTTGACGGGCGGCTGCTTTCTGCCTCTACCACCTGTCTGCCCCCGGCAGTCATGGCTGCCCCAGCTTTGGCAGCACCCTCCACCTTGGTTTGGAGGATGTAGAGGCCGTCCACGCGTGGAACATCCGCCACCACGCTCTTTGCAGCGTAGTGTATTTTCACTGCCGGCGTGGGAAGGATGACGGCCCTGTTCTTGTTGAAGACGACCGTCATGTCTTGGTCAGTAATCTTGCCAACAGAGAGTAGGTTGGCAGCAAAGTTGGGCAGTTAGACTGCCTCGGTGAGCTTGAGCTCCTCCTCTTGGCCATTCACCTGGATGGTGACCAGCTTGTCACCCACCCCTTCAGCTGGTTCCACCCTCCCGTTAGCACAACGAAAGTTGAGGTGACAGGGGTCCATGGAGATGAACCCCCGTTTGTCGTTGGTGGAATGGTGATTTGTGCCAGAGTCAAGTGCAAAGGCCCCTGGCTTAAGGAGTGCATTGCCAGCGCCAGTTGTGCCTTGTGCCATCAGTGCGGTGGGCTGCTTTCCACCCTTGCCTCCCTTGTCACCATTCTCTCCCTCTCCCTTGACCCCTTCCTTCTTTGGAGCACGGCACTTGCGTGCCCACTGCCCTGCCTTGCCACAGTTGTGGTAGTTGCCAGGCCGTTGCTTGCCCTTCCCCTTGCCGCCTGCCCCCTGCTGCTGCCCTGAGTTGTTAGTGCCGCTGCTGCCTGCTGCGCCCTTAGCATAGGCTGCGATTTTGGCCTCGCTATGGCTATGCCGCATAGCCTCATTGCGGATGTACTCCGAGATGTTGGAGTACTTCACGTGGTCCTCTAGCCAGCCACCAATCACAGTGATCATGGGGCCCCAGTTTGGTGGAAGAGCCATGAGGAGAATCATCCCCTGCATGTTGGCTTCAAGGCTCCAGCCCATGTTGTTGGCTTGCTGAAGGAGAGTCTCAAACTGCTACAAGAATTTTAGGATGTCCTCGCCCTCAGTCAGCTGCATCCTCAACAACTTTTGGAGGATGAACAAACGGTTGGCGAGGGAGTCACTTTGGTAGATCTTGCATAGTTTCTTGTATGCCTCAGCTGCGTTTGTGAGGCCGAAGATATGAGAGAGCAGATGTTGCTGTAGTGCTGAGACCAAAATGGCAATGCATTTCTTGTTGGCCCGCTTCCACATTGCCAGCTCCTCGGATTGGGATGAAACGGGTTGGACAGCCTCCCCTGTGAAGTAGGGGAGGAGATCACGGTCATCGACTATGATATCAAACTGCCACTTCCAGAGCGAGAACCCTGTCCCATCAATTTTAGGAATGGGCACATGAATGCCGCTCCCTGCCTATACTGTGGACGTCACAACTCTAGTGGTGGCCACAGGTGTGCTGGTCCACAAGCCTTCCTCGATGACGCTCTTGCCTTTCTCCTCGACGGTAGGTGGAGCCATGGTACCTGCGGTTGAGGCGGATCTGCTTCCGTTGAGGCCGCTCTGCTACACCTGCTGTTGATGCCGATGTCAGGTTGATGGAGCCGATGTCAGTCTGATGAGAGGTCTTGGATGGAGGGTTGTAGAGGAGCACCTGTACGTGTGATAGAGCGTCTGCACTCCTCACGTTTGCTGAACTACTGAGCAACTTGTATGCTTTTTGTAACTAAGTCTCACACTAGGCGTGGGCCCATAACCCTTCTGTTATTCCTGAGTCACGTGGCCTGAGGCTCCGGTCTAGAAAACATCGCCAACACAATGGCAACTGCCGACCGTCGGAGGGAATTTCACCCAAGGATCATGATCACCCCCAAGGAATTAACTATGTCTCTGGTGAGACCTAGTTACCCAGGTGCTTTCGCTCAAGGTCTTAGGGGCTCCCGCCATCTAAGCCTTCTTCTTCCTTGGTGTGAGAGCCCAACATATTAAGTCAGCACTCTCACACGAGCAAGATTTCAACCACCTTAGCAGTTCATATCAAGCTCAGTCTCAAGCGCACAACTCAAACAAGAGACATCAAGTGAAGGAGTAGTTGAGACAATGGCAAGTACAAGGCATAAATAGCTGAGGAGTGCCTTTGGCAGCCGAAGTGCGCGCGCCTCGGCTAACCCGAAGCGCGCGCGCCTCGGCCGATGTCACTCCTTAAATTAAGGAGGTCATCCCCTCAATCAGGGAAGACATCCCCTGATCCAAGGCACACCTTGCATCTTCCAATCCGACTGTTGGATCAGCCCGAAACTTGGACAGCTGACAGTTTGACACATGCTTGTTCCATCGGCACAGTCAGATTGACAATCTGAATAGCCATCATCAGAAAAACCCAGGGGACTTATCCTTGAACAAGGACAGTGCATGCCTGGTCTGTTGGACCGGACCCAGGGGACTTGCTCCACATGAGCAGTGCATGCCTGGTCCGTCCACTACTTGCCAATTCTGGAGACTAGTGGCCAAGGGGCATTCAAATAACAACATGTGCCTCCATCAAAGGGAGGGCAATACTCAGGCGAGGAGCCTACGACCTTGACTCAGGCACAAAGAAGCACACCACTTACAACAAGGGAGACTTCATCTCTCTTCTTCCATGCAACAAGGACTTCAGAGTCGCCAACGGCAAGGTTGAGGCAGCTGAGGGGATTGGCGACAAGCTGGTCACAGTGGGTGTCAACGGTGGAGATTCCGACCTGAAGCTAGAGGGGGTGATCTACTTTCTTTCCTTCATAGCCAACTTGCTCTCTGTCTCTAAGATAACAGACCATGGCATGACAATGGTCTGTATAGAGAAGGAAGCGGTGATAGTCCCTACCAAGGACATCAACATCGCCTACTCTGCCAAGAAGGTTGTCAAACAAGTTCCTCACGTTGATGGACTCTATGTCTTCCAGACCAAAAAAAACAACTTCAACGGCTGAATCTTTGGTCAACAGTGATGATGAGGAGATCAACGATGTTGACTCACATGAGGAAGGACATGTTAGAGCAGCTGAAGCACTGGCAGTCGACGATTTGACAACAAAACTGCAAGCAAATGCAACCAGCGAGGCTGTTCATTCTAGCCTGTGCACATCCTCCGAGAACCTGTGACACGGGCGCTTTGGGCACGTGGCTCATCGCACATTGGAGCTCATGGGAAAGCAGGTGCTAGTACGTGGGATGGGACTACGTGCTGAGGCAGAGGGAGCTGGGACCATGTGTGAGCCATGCCTTCAAGGCAAGGTGAAAAGGAAACCCTTCAAGTGATATGGCACGCATGCTCTCACACCTCTTGACCTTGTCCACTCTGACGTGTGTGGTCCCTTTTGCATACCTTCAAATGGACGTAACAGATGTTTCCACACATGCATCGACGACGATAGCCGCAAAGTCCGGATATGCTTTCTCAAAAAGAAAAGTGAGGTGAAGGAGAGGCCTTTGTCTCTATGGTTGAGCGACAGAGTGGAAAGAAGGTGAAGGCATTCAGGACAGACAATGGGGGAGAGTACCAAGCATGCAGGGAGTGGCTCAAGTTGCAGGGCATTGAACACCAGAAAACTACCCCCTTCTCACCTCAAAGCAACGGCATAGCAGAGTGGATGAACCAGATCCTCCTGGGCATGACAAGGTGCATACTCTTTGACGCCAAGCTGCCTCCTAGGTTTTGGGCAGAAGCAGGTAGTACGGCTACCTATCTTGTGAACCTCACACCTACAACAACTCTGCAAAGGAGAGGCAAGAAGAAGCAGACATAGCAGCTGAAGATGCCTCAAGAAGCATGGTCATGTAGGAAGCCGGACGCCTCCCATCTCAAGGTGTTCGGTTGTACCGGCTTTGCCAAGGTCCAGGCCGGTGAGGGTGCTAGAAAGCTTGATTCAATAGCACAAAAGTGCATTTTCATCGGCGATGACACCGTCCACAAAGCTTATCGAGTGTGGGACCAAGGAGCCAAGAAGATCATCCATAGAAAAGATGTAGATTTCCACAAAAGGTCTTTGAGTAAGGGAGAGCTTCTTGAACTTGAGAACACTCCAAAACAGGGAGAGTGGCTCACTCTCTGTGAGGAGGGAGATGAAGCACCAGCACAATGGCATGGGATGGGTGCTCCAACAGGAGAGAGGAGCTCATGAAGATGACTCGGAGGAATCAGAATCTGATTCCAATGTATTCGCTCCTCCAAAACATGAGGAAGATGCCTCTCCCATCATCAAGGACGAACCACACCTTCAGCCTCTACATCAACAGCACCAGCGAGCAGGTTCAGGGAGCAGTTCATGCCTCAACTTACTACGGCAGCATTATGACCCAGACAGAGGTGAATGGACAAGCTTCAACTATTCATTCTTGGTTCAAGAGTGTTGCAGTACAGTGACAACTGCGCTAGATTCAAGATTCAACCTGGCGCAGTCGGATTTAGATTCGGAGCCTTCTATAGCAAGTTACGAATTTGTTCTGTGGTTAACCGAGAAAATTCACGGGGGGGAGTTTTCCATTGTACAGGCCGAAGAATATCCGGTTTCTCATCCAAGTGGTCTTGTTAACGACCCAGACATGTACAGTTGGTCCAGCATCGTGGAGGACAAGTCTGGGCCAGCTAGCCAAGGTTACTGTCCAACATTGGATAACTTGGCAACTGCCTCACACGAGGCAGTATGGGGCAAGCATCCCTACGAGGCTGCTATCCAACATTGTACAGGCAGTAGCGAGGTCGCCTAACACATGGACAACCTAGTACAATAATGTTTGCATCATCGGCAAGGCCTCCAACATTGGAAGGCGCTTTACTACATCAGCATCTGAAACCACTGGCAACACACTACCGATGATGCAGTAGCAAGGACCGTTGGGACCACTACAATCGGGACCGCCAGGGACCGCCATCTATGGTACAAGCCAGAGCAGCAGTATGAAAGGAGGCCAGTAGCTGCCACTATAGTAACTGAGCATTCTGGACTGCCTCAGCGACAACCACCATCATCACCCCTTCAAGTCAGCTTTCGGACTTGGTGCTCAGATTCACATCCTGCTGGAGCTCCCTCCATTGACCCGGTGAGCCTGGCGGTTCTGCCAGCTTGGCTAGGAGGCGCCCTGACTTCCTGAAGGCCTGTCAACCTGCAAAACACGCCAAGACACTTACCACAAGGCTGGGAGCCTGGCAAGGTGTTGCGCCCAGCTTGGCCCAGGAACAGAGTCAGAGTACGGAGCTGTACATAAGCTGCTGTGAGACTTGTACTTAGCGTCACTGTACTTGTACTTGTATTTTTCATAGTACAGTCAGATTTCCCCACACAAAAAAAAACAGTTTGTTCCTTCCCCTTTGTTCTTTTTTTTCACAGTTTGTACAAGTCCAGCTGAGCACGATAGCAAGGCCTGCTCAACCTTTGCTATGTTCGTGCGTAAATCTATCAAAGAGGAGCCAACGTCTGTCGCAGAGGCACTCACTCGGCCTGAAAATGCGGAGTGGGATGAAGCCATTCGTAGTGAACTCAGCTCCATCAAGGAGAATGGGATATGGGTGTTGGTGGACAGACCTGCCAAGGCTCACATTTTAGGGTCCAAGTGGGTGCTAAACGTTAAAGGAAACAGCATGGCAAGATAGAGAATTAGAAGGCACGGGTGGTAGCAAGAGGGGTTCTCCGAACGGCCTTGGGTAGAGTACAATGAGACTTTTGCTCTAGTTGTGACGTTCGCCTCCATCCGGTCAATGCTTGCCATTGCCGCTGCCAAAAACATGGAGGTCCACCAGATGGATGTCAAGACAGCCTTCCTTTACGGCAAACTTGACAAGGAGGCGTTGATGGAGGTTTCAGAGGGGGTTGATGCTCCTGAGGGCAAGGTGTGCAGATTGGTGAAGGCGCTCTATAGGCTAAAACAAGTGCCAAGACTTTGGTACGAGGAGATGGACGCGTTCATGGTCAAGGAATCCTTCATGCACTATGACAATGACCCTAGCATGTACGTGCATGAGAGCAACAAAGGGACTGTGTTGGTCGCCTTGTGCGTTGATGCCCTGAATCTATGCTCTTCTTCAATGCAGCTACTAGACGATCTCAAGGGGCAGCTGAGTAGCAGATTCGAGATGAAGGACATGAGTCCTCTTCATTTCTATCTTGGAATTTCCATCAAGCGTGACAGAGCAGCAGGTACCATTAGCCTAAACGAGACAAAGTACATCGACTCCATCCTCAAATGATACAACATGGCAGATTGCAAGCCTGCCAGCACACCCATGAGCTCGGAGTACAAACTCTCCACTCCATGTCCCCATCCAGTGTAGTGGAGAAAACTGACATGCTGGGCATCCCATATCATGAGAATCTCATCGTGATTCCACGGAAACAAACAGCTCGTCAAACCATGGAGTCTAGTTGACACTAGATTCAGATCTGTCATAGCAAGTCATTGAAAAAAGTAGAAGTATCCAAGTAACAAGGTGTACCCTTGTTACAGGGTGAGACTTGCTACTCGAGTCTCACCCGTCAGCCAGCAAGCGAGGCTCGCCGGCGCTCATGAGGACTCGAGGGCAAACTCGCTCGAAGTCCGCAAAACCTCACAAATGTTCTTGCGAGCTCCTAGGTTCGGCCGAAACAGGCCACATGTAATGAAACCTAGTTTGGTCCTACAAAACATGCAAAGTACGGACTACTCTAGGCTTTCTACCACACCAAGTAAAATATGTCACAACAGTATTAAGGACACATGTAGGTTTGCCAACAGGGGCAGGCAAGGATCGACGGCCGGCGGAGTGTGTAAGACAGAGAGGTGGTACAGCCCTGTGGTGAGCTTGGCGTGAATGCGTCTTCACAATCAATGTGGATCACCGCTGACCGCCGAATCCATATGCACTGCACACCCGAGGACATAAAGGACGAATATATTCATAGAGGGTTATCATATCAGTCTGCAGCGGGCAGTCTGATGTATGCCATGGTCGCCACCCGACCAGATATAACCCATGCTATTGGGCAGGTGAGCCGGTTTGTGGCCAATCCCGGTCCACTTCACTGGCAGGCCGTGAAGCGCATCATGCGCTACCTTCAGGGGACGCAGCACGTGGGGGTCCAGTTTGGAGGCATCGCTGGATTCGCGTCACTTTGACTCATGTACTACAACGATGCTGATTGGGGAGGGAGTATTGATGACAGAATATCTACCTCCGGCTTTGTGTGTATGCTCAATGGAGGTGCAGTCAGCTGGGCAAGCACGAATGTGTCTCTTTGTCAAGAGCTGAAGCTGAGTTCATCGCCTTGGCTGAGGTTTGTAAGGAGTTGTAGTGGCTACAAAGCTTACTATCTAAATGAAGGCACCACAGGCAACAGCGACGGTCATCAAGATTGACAACATGAGCGAGATTGACATGTCCAAGAACCCCGTTCTGTCCACGTGCACAAAGCACATCAAGATCCGCTACCACTATGCTTGAGACTTGGTCTACAAGCAGACGGTAGAGCTCGAGTACATCTGTACCAAGATGAACCGGGCTCACAAGCTTGAAAAGCCCCTGGACAAGGATTTCCTGCAGGCGGGCAGGCAAGGTATCGGCATGATTAACGCAATTGATGAAGAATGATGATGATCACTGAGGCAAGGTACAAGGGAGAGATTTGTTGATTTTTTTTCTTCTCTTGTTCAGTGTTCTAGGATTGATGAGGAATGCTCTGCCCCTTGTGGAGGTATGAATCCTGGATCCGTTCTGATGTAACTCAACTTTGCTTTGTTTCATGTGAGATATGACCTGTGAGTACACCATGTGGGTGAGTGGTTACCTTGGCCATTTTGTTGATTTAGCCAAGTGAGAGGTCATGAGTTTGATCCTGGCCCCATGTACATGGTTGGTTTTTATGGAAGCTTCCAAGAAAGAAAATTTGTAGCATCTTGGACGCTACATGGTTGGTCTGTCACCTTGACACTAGGATGCTTATTTGTCAAGCCCACAGTCCAAGTCTATCGGTGATGTGGCTGGTTGAGGCCACTGCCCAGGAATGTGCTTTTGAGTTCTAGGACTGGACAGACAACTATAAAAGGACTTGTATTGCATGGTGATCAACCAATCCTTGCTTGATTCTCTCTCATGTATTGATGACTTGAGCTATTCTTGAGATGTAATGCAAAGGCGTTAGTACTCTTGAAGGTGAAGTGTATGCTTGATTAAGTTTGGGGTGCATGACACATGTCATTAAAGGAAGAAGGCCTAAAAACCTTTATGAGCTTTTTGATTTTGCGGCTTCTCTGCCAGATGTGGGTAGCTCAGTGGCTAACATCTTGCAGTCAGCATATAACATGAAGGATCTTTGCTATGCTTGTGTCTTCTTGGGCATAGAGTTGGAATGATATTTCTCACGACGCAGACTACATGTTCACCAGGCTACATGTGTCCACAACCTGGGGGAACACTTTGCATTTCTGTTTTCATAGTTCCTTCAGCCTCCACCTCCATGATCCTAGCAGGGAAGACACTGCTTAAGTCACTAGATGTACCTAAACTCTGGAAGACGGTGGATGTGACTGACTACATGAGGATCATTGGCTCCTTGATGTACCTTGCCACCACCACTCATGCAAATTATCCCTTCTCTATGAATTTTCTCTCCCAATTCTCTAAGTGTCCTAGAGAGCTTCATCTTGAGGCTGAGTTTTGTGTAGTGCGTTATGTGCTCTCTACGATGCATATAGGGTTGTGTTTTAGAGAACAACCCTCAATCATTGTGGATGGGTTCACCAAAAGTGACACTGGGCACATGACATTGATGCACAGAGTACGACCGGATTTTTTTGTTGTAGTAACTGTCGTGTCTTGGAAAAGTGGTAAGCAAGTTTTTCTACCTTGAAACACACCAGATGCTGAGCATGTGGCCCTTGATGCATGTACCTGTGAAGCTTTTTGGCTCTGCCGCTTTCTGTAGCAGCTACACGTTTCCATTTGCTGCATCACCCTGTGCTCTGAAAATGAACACACAAGTAAGCTAAGAATGACAGCATGCACCACTCTCACACTAATCACATTAACATGGTGCATGATTTCCTTCATGAATGCATTGCTTCTGGAATCCTTCTTGTCACTTGAATGGAAAAACGGTCAAAGAGGGATGGCTTTCTCACCAAGGTTCTCAGCAAAAACTGTCAACCGGCCTGAGGCAAACAGACTAGAAAACAGGGCCGGCACAATAGCACCTGCCGTCCGCTCCTAACATTTCAGCTAGGAGAAGATATCACCCTCAGGATCACGGTTCCACACTGAGCAGTTCCTAGGCAATCACTTGCTAGAAACTGTGTCCACTTAACACTTGGTCACTTCGTGAGGTGCTAGTCAAAGACTAACTCCTTGGGCTTAGACCAACCAATGTCTTCTTTATAATGTTCCTTAGTTGGACAACTCTGTGAGGAGAATGTAAGGCCAGATTGTGTAATTAGAATGAGGAATAAGCCTGGTACATATAGTCCTAGGCCTGGCTTCTAAGGTGTGTGGGTAGTGGCACTTTTGGGGTGGTCACTCCACACCACCTCACCAGTCCGCCAATTTCCGCATCCATTGACTGCCAAGTGGCGCACTCTTCACATGCATGGAGGAATATCTAAGAAACTTCCCTTGTTGTACAGGAAGGTCAAAAAACCTCCTGCGCACATCAAGGCTTGATCGCAGGACCTGTTGTCCCTAAGTCCAACATGCTATCCGTTGCGCTACACTTCTGGTGTCTCGCTTGGACTTGCACCACGAACAAGGTTTGGGGGACTTACTCCAAGGGAACAGTGCATGCCCAACCTGTCCGTCAAGCCATAGCAGTGGCCATGGGGCATAAAAGAACAATAATCTCTCCCTTGCACCTTAGGCCGCGTGCTGTGGTAGTTTTCTTTTGCATGAACCTGTAGCTCTAGGTTGTGTTTTTGCATGTCAATTTTCTTGGTGTTTAGTTCTCATCTCTTGCATCCGCCATGCTGACTCCTCGAGCACCTGCAACATGCAATTTGCTGTCTAGCAGCTTTGTCAAGAATTCCGCAAGCATTTTCTTGGTTGCGACGTGCTCCAGTTCCACAACACCCTTTGCGACAAGGTCACGTGAGTAGTGGTACTGAATATCAACGTGCTTTGTACGCCGGGAGATCATGTCTTCCTCTGCCATAGCGATGGTACTTTGGTTTTCGATGCGGATGATGGTTGCTTCCTCTTGTGGTGCTTTGATATCATCAAGCAAACTACGAAGCAACTGTATTTCCTTGCACACTTCGGAGAGTGCAACGTACTCCGCCTCAGCAGTAGAAAGTGAGACGCAGTCCTGCTTCCTACTTGCCCACGAGACCGCACCACCGTTGAGAAGACAGACAAACCCTGAGGTTGACTTCCTGTCATCAATCCGTCCTCCCCAGTCCGTGTCAGTGTAGCATGTCAGCCGCAGCAAGTCTGATCCTTCTAGACCTCCAAACCGAAGTCCAACGTCCTGAGTCTTTTTGAGGTAGCGAAAAATCCGCTTCACCACTTGCCAATGTTCTAGCCCAGGGTTGGCCACAAACCTGCTCACCTGACCCACTGCATAAGCAATGTCAGGTCGTGTTCCCACCATCGCATGCATGAGGCTCCCAACGGCGGACTGGTATGGAATGTTTTGCATCTCCCGCCGGTCTGCCGCGTTGCTTGGTGACATGGAGGAGGAGAGCTTGCAGTCGAAGAGCATGGGGGTGCTGACGGGCTTGCAGTCCTCCATGTTGTAGCGCTTCAAGACGTCCATGATGTACTTTGTCTGGTTGAGCTCGATGGTGCCTGCTTTGCGGTTGCAGTGAACAACAATCCCAAGGTAGTACTCGAGAGGTCCCATTCCTTCATCTTAAATCTGCTGGCCAGATTTTTCTTGAGGTCTATGAGGGCCTCCTGCAAGGAAGAACACATGATAAGATCATCCACGTACAACGCCACGGGTAGCAAGCCACGTTTGTCCTCCTGCACATAGATGCTGGGGTCATTCTTACAATGTACAAAGGAGATCTCAGCCATGAAGCTGTCCATCTCCTTCTACCAGATCCGTGGGGCCTGTTTCAGCCCATAAAATGCCTTCACCAGCTTGCACACCTTACCCTTGGGTGCTTTGACACCTTCCGGTACCTCCATTAGCACCTCCTTGTTGAGCTCCCCATGAAGGAAGGTTGTCTTCACATCCATCTGGTGGATCTCAAGGTCTTTGGCAGAAGCAACAGCAAACAGGGACCTGATTGAGGCAAACATGACAACCGGTGCAAAGGTCTCATCGTACTCAGACCCTGCGCGCTGTGAGAATCCTTTCGCCACGACTCTTGCCTTGTACTTGTCGATGCTATCATCTTGCTTCCGCTTCAACCTCAATACCCACTTTGAGCCCACCACATGAGCGTTAGGGGGTCTGTCCACCATGTGCCATTTTCTTCCATGGACGCGAGCTCGCTGTCCACCGCCTCCTTCCACTTGGCTGCATCGGGCCTTGCCAGCACCTCAGCCACAGTGAGTGGCTCTCCGTGAGCCAAACAGGACTAGCTCAGTCCGATCCAGCTTCCGGTGTCAGCGTCGTTCTTTGGAGTTTTTTTTCTTTGTCGTGTGCTCCGACGTTGCATTGCTGGTGGATGTTTGCAATACTGTTGCTCCTGTGCTGTTGGCTTCCCTGGAGTTAAGTTTTCCTCTTTTGAAGAGCCACTGGCCTCCGAGCTGGTCTCAGAGGCCTCGGACGTCTCCGACTTTGTGTCGAAGCTCACCGCTGCATCAGCCTGAGCAGCCGCTCTCCCTGCCACACCACTGTTCTTCATAGCCTGCTGTACTGGTACCACTTGCCAGTTTTCGGGAGCTTGATCTCCTGACTCCAGCAGCACCAACCACTCTCGCTGTTTTGGGGCTTGCATGGGATCAAGCATCTCTTCCTTGCCTGGTTTCCTTTCATCAAAGGTTATGTCCCGGCTGGTGATGAGTCTTCTTCCTGCCAGGTCCCACAAGCGGTATGTCTTGTGGGCCGTCTCAAAGCCCACCATAACGCACTTTCGCGCTCTTGCATCCAGCTTGCCGGCACCCTCACCCGCCTGGACCTTTGCCTATACAGTGCAACCGAATATGTTCAGGTGTGATGCGTCTGGCTTCTTCCCTGACCAAACTTCTAATGGCGTCATCCGTTGCTTTCCCTTCTTCTTTCCGCGCCTGCCTAGAGCAGCCGCAGGAGTGAGGTTGACAAGATAGCCTGCCGTTCTTGCCGCTTCCGCCCAGAACCGTGGTGGAAGCTTTGCATCAANTTTCCTTTCATCAAAGGTTATGTCCCGGCTGGTGATGAGTCTTCTTCCTGCCAGGTCCCACAAGCGGTATGTCTTGTGGGCCGTCTCAAAGCCCACCATAACGCACTTTCGCGCTCTTGCATCCAGCTTGCCGGCACCCTCACCCGCCTGGACCTTTGCCTATGCGGTGCATCCGAATACTTTCAGGTGTGATGCGTCCGGCTTCTTCCCTGACCAAACTTCTAATGGCGTCATCCGTTGCTTTCCCTTCTTTCTGCGCCTGCCTAGAGCAGCCGCAGGAGTGATGTTGACAAGATAGCCTGCCGTTCTTGCCGCTTCCGCCGAGAACCGTGGTGGAAGCTTTGCATCAAAGAGCATGCTACGCACCATGCCGAGGATGGTCGGATTCATCCGTTCGGCAACACCATTGCTCTATGGTGTGTAAGGCTTCGTGGGCTGGTGGTTGATCCCATGTTGCCGCAACTAGCCCTTGCATGTCTCGTACTCTCTGCCGTTGTCGCCCCGCATCGCTTTGACTTTCTTTCCGGTCTGCCACTCCACCATGGCGATAAACTCGTGCAACTTTTCTTTGACCTCTCCCTTTGTTTTGAAGAAGAAGATCCACACCTTGCGGCTGTGGTCGTCTATGAAGGTCAGAAAATACTTGCTACCACCGTTTGACGCCGTGCGAAAGGGTCCGCACACGTCGGTGTGAATCAGGTCAAGGGCTGATTCTGCACAGCAACCATTGTGCTCAAAGCGCGTTCGCTTGGTCTTGCCTTGGAGGCAAGGTCCACACAGGCTGCCACACCCAACCGCATCCTTCTTGCAACCATCCATGCCATGGACCAGCTGTTATTGCTGGATGACTTGGAGTGTGCTGTTTGCAACGTGCCCAAAGCGTCTATGCCACAGATCAGCGTCTTCGTCCTTTGTGGCAGAGGATGCTTTTTCAGTTCTCGTTGGTGTGCTCTCTTGCGTTGGTGCCGTGACCACTGCCTCCGCTGCACCCGCATGACCCTCGTCTTCCGAGCTCTTTGCTGCCGTTGTTTGCAATACATAGGGTCCGTCAACCCGTGAAACCTGTGCTGCGAGATCTTTGTTGGCGTAGATGACCTTGATGTCCTCGTTCGTGGCAATGACCGCCTTCTTGTGCGTGAACACCACCGTCATGTCGTTGTCCATTATTTTTGACACGGACAGAAGGTTTGCCACAAAGGAGGGCATGTAGACCATGCCACGTAGCCGTAGATCCTTCTCTGCGCCATTGAGGCTGATGCTCACCAGCTTGTCTCCCACGCCCTTTGCATTCACGTCGCTATCGTTTGCACATCTGAACCGCCAATCGGTGGGGCCGATGGAGACAAATCCAGCCTGGTCGTTGCTGGAGTGATGATCGGTGCCGGAGTCAAGCCCGAAAGCTCCTAGCCTGAGCAGTGCCGCTCCTTTTGCCAGAGGCATGCTCTATGCCATCATGTTGGTGGCTTCTTTGCCACCATTTTTACTGCCTTTGTTCCCACTGCTTCCGCTGTCTTCCTTCTTTGGCAACCTGCACTCTTTTGCCCAGTGCCCAGGTTTGCCGCAGTTGTGGTAGTTGCCTTGTCGCTTGGGAGCCTTGCTGCCATTGTTGCCTCCGCCGCCACTGCTTCTGCTTGCACCTTTCTGACCAGAGGGTGACCCTTTGCTTCCGCGGCCACCGTAGTGAGCGGCATAGTCTGAAAAGTTAGCCTCACTTCCGCTGTGGTGCATGGCCTCGTTTTGCACGTACTCGGACACTACTGTGTACGTCAGGTCATCCTCCTTCCAACCGCCCATGATGGTGATCATCGGGCTCCAGCTCTCAGGTAGCGCCATGAGGAGGATCATGGCTTGCATGTTTTCGTCAAGGTCCCAGTTCATTTGGCAAGCCTCGCCAAGGAGTCCTTCAAACTCCTGTAGAAAATTGGGGATTGATTCACCCTCATTCACCCGCATGCTGATCAGCCATTGTAGGATGAATAATCTGTTCACGAGGGAGGTGGACTGGTGAACGCGCTTGAGCTTATCGTAAGCTTTGGAAGCCAGCGTGTACCCGGAAATAATGGGAACATACATTTTAGCAATCGCATTGCTCAAGAATGACATGACAATATCATTCCGTTCCATCCATGCCTCGTGCTCCGGTGAGCCAACCGCGGGAACCTGCTCCTCTCCCTTCAAAAGCTTGATGATGCCGCGCACTTTCATTGCCAACTCAAACTGCCATCTCCAAAGGGGGAAGTCAGTCCCCTCAAAAATGGGGACTCCTCCCAAGGGTCCAAGACCTTGCGGCAGTGATGTAGCACTCACATTTTGCTGCTGTGGTCTGCCCTGTGGTAGCCACTGTTGAGCTTGAGGACTGCCCTGCGGCAGCCCCCACTCCTCCCAATGGGTCAACCATTTTTATTGCCCTTGTCTACTTCCCACGTCTCTGCTGAGTTGAGGCCGATGTAGGCTAATGTTAGCTGATGTCTGCTACCAGTTTTAGGATGCAGATCCATTGCTTACCCCTCCAACCGATGTTCACCTACAGACAGAGAGTATATCTACACCAACACACCCAGGGTCTTGCCACCAAGGGCAGAGCTTGTCCTGGTTGGGACACAAGGGTCGTGCCTCCAAGGGCAGATCTTGTCCTTAGTCCCTGTGTGCTGAGTGCAGACCAAGCCGTTGGAGCTAATGAAGCTGATGGAGCTGATGGAGCTGATGGAGCCGGCGTGTGCACCTGGAGAGAGTGTACCAGAGTTAAGCGAAGCGTGCCTTACAACTGGTCAGTGTAGGCCCATAACCTTTTGTCAACCGGCCTGAGGCAAACGGACTAGAAAACAGGGCCGACACAATAGCACCTGCTGTCCGCTCCTAGCATTTCAGCTAGGAGAAGATATCACCCTCAGGATCACGGTTCCACACTGAGCAGTTCCTAGGCAATCACTTGCTAGCAACTGTGTCCACTTAACACTTGGTCACTTTCGCGCTAGGTGCTGGTCAAAGACTAACTTCTGGAGCTCAGACCAATGAGTGTCTTCCTTATACTGTTCCTTGGATGGACAACTCCGTGAGCAGCATCTTCTTGAAACATTGCCCTTCCGCATGCCCAAGTGCGGCACCGAGAGGCGCTGACGAGCCGCCAGGAAATGGAAACTCTTCTCTGGCGGATCTGGTGACTCGAAACTTGCTCGGATCCTAAAGTGGATGATTGCCCCTAAAATTTGACAAGTTGCTGAATCCGGTGGAAGTTGTTTCGCTGGAATCAGACAAGCATCGAGGGAGATATGGCTTTCCAAAGTTGGGGTATGCGCAACGGCTCTGGGAGCCGGCTGCGACTCGAAATCCGGTCGATAATCGACCGGACCGAGTAACAAAAATACCATCTGGAGAAAATGCTCCGATAGGCCTGCCGAGGCGTCCGGTGGATGATCCACCTGATCCGGCGGATCATCCACCGGATCCAGTAGTGCAGGTTGTTACTGAGGGACTTAGCCAAAAAAATCTGGCTCGGCGTCCGAAACTCAGTAGTACGTTTTGTTACCCGGGGACTTAGTCAAAATTCTGACTGCAGGTCCGCGGACAGGTTTCGAACCTCGTCACACCCCATCACCAAACACGACCCAAAAGTGGGTAGGGTGCGTGGAAACAGTTCAGGGGACCCCCACACCATGTGCAATGGGACATGCGCCTTGGGAAACGCGCTTCGCATGTGAATGAAGGCGCCATGGCGAGTGGCGGCGTCAGGCTTCTGTGGTGGGTGAGACCTGCGCTTCGGCAAACATAACTTGAGCTACCCTTGGCCGAATCGTGCGCGGTTTGGTGCGTTAGAAAGCTCATGACTAGCCATATAAATGTTGTGATCATGTTTATGTTCAAAAACTAACGCAAAACGACGTTATTCCCTTTGCAAACTGACTGTCTCCAAATTCCTGCTCACATAGCGTGAGGCAACCAGAAAGCTCACGCTCAGTCTCAGATTCGCCCAAAACAGTAGACGTGAACCACAAGAGGCAATCAGACAAACGTCGGGACCGAACCACACGGATCTCATCGTGACAAAGGGTTATGGGCCCACGGGTCTGAACGCCTCCAACATTCACGTCTTCCGCAGCGCACGGGATCGTCATCTTGGACGTCGCCGTGAAGTTCTGAGAACTCGTCGGAGTAGCACCTGCGCACATGGCGCAGAAGGAGACGTAGCCCATTCAGAAGTATGTGGGCGGCCCAGGTTTCGGGCTATGGAGGTGGCAGCTCGAACTGCACCTCTCGCATAAGGGGCTGCTGGATGTCATGTTGGGAAAGGAGGTGCTCACAGAGGCGACTGCTACAGACGCGGAGAAGCAGGCCTTCGAAAAGAAGAACACGGAGGCGCTCATGCTCCTGGTGTCCGGGACAGCCGAGTTGCAGCAGGGCTACTTCCAAGGCTGCAAGCTGGTAGCTGGTACTTCCAAGGCTGCAAGCTGGGAAAAGCTCTGTGCCATCCACCAATCCAAGTCGCTCGCGAACAAAATCTTCGCGATGAAGCGACTCCTCACGGTGAGAATTGAGGAGGGAGATGATGTCATCTCCGCCATGCAACAGATCGAGTCGCTCGCCTCGTAATGCAATGACGTAGGGTGGAAGATCGACACGCAGCTGCAGGCGATGGCCCTCCTCATGGCCCTACCTGAAAGTTGGGGCCCACTCATCACCGTCCTTGGAGGATGGTCGGAGGACAAGCTCACCTATGGCACGGTCGCACAGTACATCCGCAACGAGGCGCAGCGTCGGAGCTGTGGGGAGTCCTCGTCTTTCTCATCGGCCCTTGTCACCAAAACGTGCGGTGGCGGAAGCGGGCGCCAAGGAAGTGGCGGAAAGAGCGTCGACAAGAAGGGCGCCAAGAAAGGTGCGTACCGCAACTGCGGTAAGGAGGGCCATAGGGCCCGTGAGTGCCCGGAGGATGCGAAGACCGGCGGCAAAAACAGCAACGGCAGGTCGCTCCTCAACGGCAACAAGAATCACTTCCTCAAGAAGGCCAACAGGCGGTGCCTGGATTCCGGGGCCGAGGAGCACACCCAAAGTCGAGAAGGTGGGGTTCGTCACCTACGAGAAGTCCTCCAAGTCAATGGTGGTCGCGAACGACAAAGTCGAGCCGGCGGCCGGCCAAGGCGACGTGGAGGTGGAAGTCGTGGTGGGCGGTAAGAAGGAGCTGTGCACAATCCGTGATGTGCGGCACGTCCCCGGCCTGGCTGACATCCTGAGTGTTAGCCGCTTGACGGACAATGGATATGAGGTGCTCTTCCGCAGGAAAGGCGCAGTGGTACGCATCGACGGCGACGGCGAGGTCGTGCTGGAGGCAAAGCGCGAGGGCGGTCTCTACATCGTGGAGACCAAGGTGGTTCCTGCGGTATTCGACGCAGCAGATTCGCAGGAGCGCGTCGTCAACATGGCCAAGGGAGGAAGCGCTGATCTGGAGCTCTGGCACCGACGGTTGGAGCATTCGGCGCCCGCAGCCGTTAAGGAGATGGCGAAGCGCGACATGGTGCGCGGCCTCGTCATCGACGGTGCAGACGCGGCAGCAGATACAACAGCACACAAAAAGTGCGAGCCTTGCATTTTGGGCAAGGCGCGGCGCAAGCCATTCAACGAGAACGCGGCTCGCGCAAAGGACCTGCTGAAGGTCGTGCACAGCGACGTGTGCGGACCGTTCAAAACGCCGTCAAACGGCGGCTTCAGATACTTCGTCACCCTCATTGACGACTGTAGCAAGAAGCTCTACGTGTACTTCATGAAGCGGAAAGGCGAGGTCCTGGACCGGCTGACGGAGCACGTCGCAGCGGTGGAGAGGCAGACTGGCCGGAAGGTCAGAGCACTACGCAGCGACAATGGCGGAGAGTACGTGGACTGCAGCGGGTGGATGAAGCAGCAGGGCATCAAGTGGGAACCCACTACGCCGTACTCACCACAATCCAATGGAGTGGCGGAGCGGGCAAACCAGACGCTGCTCAACATGGTGCGGACCATGCTTGTGGATGCGGGGTTGCCGCGAGGGTTCTGGGCGGAGGCTGTGTGTACAACGAGCTACACCATCAACCTCACCCCAACAGCGGTGCTGAAGGGCAAGGGCGGCTAGAAGACGCCGTAGGAGGTTTGGAGCGGGCGCAAGCCAAACGTGGTGCATCTGAAGGTGTTCGGGTGCAAGGCGCACGCGATGGTGCAGGCGGCGCAACGACGCGACAGCAAGCTTGGACCGCGGGCGAAGCCGTGCTTGCTCCTCGGCTACAAGAGCGCACAAAAGGCGTATCGGCTCTGGGACTCGTGCACGCAAGAGATCATCCGCAGCCGTGACGTCGAGTTTGACGAGCAGCAGAGCTTCAGCAACAGCAGCTACGACATGAGCGTCGGGAACACTCCAAAACAAGGGGAGTGGTTCAAGCTCCTTGACTACAAGGAGGAGCCAACGGACGCGGAGGTCGATGATGCGGCGTCGGAGCGCGGCGGTGCAGCAAGTGCAGCAGCCAACGCGGAGGACTCTGACGATGATGTAGCTGGGTTGGAGATCCAGCGGAGTGATCCGTCGAAGGAGGCACCGCGGGTGCCGAAGCGCGCACTCCCGGCGGAGTTCGCGTCGCGCGTCGGAGAAAAATCCTCCGGACGCGTTGCCCGTCCGGTTGATGGTTCACCGGAGCGGGAGGGATCCTCAGGGAGCCGTCCGGTCGATGATTCACCGGAGCGGGCTGAGTCGGAAGGATCGCAGCAGAGCGACAAGACGCCAAGACTACCGCGCCGCAGCGGGAGGCAACGGAGAGCGGGGAAGCGTTTCGACGCAGGCACCGGTCGATGGATCGGCATGACGCGGTGCATGCTGGCTGTATCAACGGAGCCGACGACCGTGCAAGAGGCGCTTGCGCGGCCCAAGGGAAAGCAGTGGGACGCCGCCATCAAGTCGGAGTTGGCGTCCATTGCTGAAAACGATACGTGGCAGTTCGTTGACAGGCCGAAAGACGCCAAGGTCATCGGCTCCAAGTGGGTCTTCAAGACCAAGTTCACAAAGGAAGGTGTGGTTGACAAGTACAAGGCGCGGCTCGTGGCGAAGGGGTACGCACAGCGTAAGGGCGAGCACTACGATGAGACGTTCGCCCCCGTTGCCAAGTTCACAAGCATCCGGGCGATCCTTGTGGTAGTAGCCGCGAAGGACATGGAGCTCCACCAAATGGACGTAAAGACAGCCTTCCTCAATGGCATCATCGACAAGGAAATCTACATGGAGGTGCCGGAGGGGGTGGAGGCGCCGGAGGGCAAAATGTCCAAGCTGCGGAAGTCCTTGTACGGGCTAAAACAATCGCCCCGATGCTGGTACCAACAGATGGACAGCTTCATGGCACAACTCGGCTTTAAGCGCTGTGAGGCGGATCACAGTGTGTACGTGCGGCGCAGGAAGAAGCTCCATCAGATTGTCGCACTCTACGTGGACGATCTGATCTTGTGCTCCTGAGACCTGCCGAGCCTACAGCAACTGAAAGAGCAGCTGAGCAGCAGGTTCCAGATGTCGGACATGGGGGAGCTGGAGTTCTACCTCGGGGTGAGCATTACGCGGAACCGGAGGGTGCTCACGCTTGAGCTGGGGCAGGCCAAATACGTGGCCGAGGTGCTGAAGCGGTATGGCATGGAGGATTGCAAACCAGTGTGCAATCCTGTCTCCATGACCTATGAACTGAGTGCGGCAATGGCGCCGCAAACAAAAGAAGAGCGGGAGGATATGGCAGGGGTGCCTTACCAATCGGCGGTGGGCAGCCTCATGTACGCCATGGTGGCGACTCGACCGGACCTGGCCTACGCGGTGGGCCAAGTGAGCAAGTACGTGGCCGACCCAGGGCCACTACACTGGCAGGCGGTCAAGCGCATCCTCCGCTACCTGCAGGCGACGCGGCACGCGCGCCTGAGGTTCGAGGGCAGAGGGCGGGCGGACTCTTTGCGTCTGGTCTGCTACACTGATGCAGACTACGCTGGCGATGTGGACAAGCGGAAGTCCACATCCGGCTACGTGTTCTTCCTCGCTGGTGCAGCGGTCTCGTGGTGCAGCAGGAAGCAGGACTACGTCGCCACCTCCACAGTGGAAGCTGAGTACATCGCGCTGGCTGAGGCGGTCAAGGAGGCGGTGTGGCTCCGCACGTTGCTTGGGGAGCTGGGCGTGGCGCAGCAGGAGCCTACGGTGGTGCACGAGGACAACACGGGCTCCATCTCGCTGACCAACAACCCGACGCAGCACAGGAGGACGAAGCACATTGACGTGCGTTATCACTACGCATGGGACATGGTCGAGAAGGCGCAGGTGGTGCTGCAGCACTGCAGCATGCACAGCATGCTTGCGGATTGCTTGACCAAAGCGCAACCCGCAGACCGGCACGCGATGAGCGTGGCCGGACTTGGGATGACCAGCTATGATGGGCTGGAGGGCGCAGCGGAAGATGAGTGAGAGAAAGCAGGAGCAGCGGGCATGGAAGATGCAAGGGGGAGAATGTTGAAAAATTGCCCCTCCGCATGCCCAAGTGCGGTGCCGGGAGGCGCTGACGAGCCGTCAGGAAATGGAAACTCCGCTCTGGTGGATCTGGCGACTCGAAATTTGCTCCGATCCTAAAGTGGATGATTGCCCCTGAAATTTGACGACTTGCTGAATCCGATGGAAGTTGTTTCGCCGGAATCGGACAAGCATCGAGGGAGATATGGCTTTCCAAAGTTGGGGTATGCACAGCGGCTCTGGGAGCCGGCTGCGACTCGAAATCCGGTCGATAATCGACCGGACCGAGTAACAAAAATACCATCTGAAGAAAATGCTCCGATAGGCCTGCCGAGGCGTCCGGTGGATGATCCACCTGATCCGGCGGATCATCCACCGGATCCAGTAGTGCAGGTTGTTACTGAAGGACTTAGCCAAAAACATCTGGCTCGGCGTCCGAAACTCAGTAGTACGTTTTGTTACTCGGGGACTTGGTCAAAATTCTGACTGCAGGTCCGCGGACAGGTTTCGAACCTCGTCACACCCCATCACCAAACACGACCCAAAAGTGGGTAGGGTGCGTGGAAACAGTTCAGGGGACCCCCACACCATGTGCAATGGGAAATGCGCCTTGGGAAAGGCGCTTCGCATGTGAATGAAGGCGCCATGGCGAGTGGCGGCGTCAGGCTTCTGTGGTGGGTGAGACCTGCGCTTCGGCAAACATAACTTGAGCTACGCTTGGCCGAATCGCGCGCGGTTTGGTGCGTTAGAAAGCTCATGACTAGCCATACGAATGTTGTGATCATGTTTATGTTAAAAAACTAACGCAAAACGATGTTATTCCCTTTGCAAACTGACTGTCTCTAAATTCCTGCTCACATAGCGTGAGGCGACCAGAAAGCTCACGCTCAGTCTCAGATTCGCCCAAAACAGTAGACGTGAACCACAAGAGGCGATCAGACAAACGTCGAGACCATACCACGCGGATCTCATCCTGACACATCTAAGGCCAGATTGTGTAAATAGAATCAGAAATGAGCCTGGTACATATAGTCCTAGGCCTGGCTTCTAAGGTGTGTTGGTAGTGGCACTTTTGGGGTGGTCACTCCACACCACCTCACCAGTCCGCCAATTGGCGCATCCACTGACCGGCAAGTGGCGCACTCTTCTCATGCATGGAGGAATGTCTAAGAAACTTCCCTTTTGTGCAGGAAGGTCAAAAAACCTCCTACACACATCAAGGCTCGATCGTAGAATCTGTTGTCCCTAAGGCGAACATGCTATCCGCTGCGCTACACTTTTGGTGTCTCGCTTGGACTTGCACCACGAACAAGGTTTGGGGGACTTACTCCAAGGGAGCAGTGCATGCCCAACCTGTACGTCAAGCCATAGCAGTGGCCATGGGGCATAGAAGAACAACAGAAACGTCTTCGAATGTACATTGCACGCTCTTGATCTTGCATGTCTCCATGAACCCCAGTTATTTGTGCTCACTTTCTCTCTGTCTCTTCCACCAACATGCTTATGATATCTCAATGAGGCATGTGGACTCAAGGACTGCGGGTCGTGGGGGAGTGTCCATGTTTCATCCGGTTCATGGCCTCTCACATCTGGAATGGCCTCTTGCCTTACCCCACATGCATTTACACACGTGTACATGGGACTGAGTGGCAATGGCTTTGCCTGAAGATACCTCAATCAAGACTGAAACTTTTCATTGGTGCCAATCCGTCCATGCACCCACTGAGCCTTCCTAGGGTGTCATTAGGAATAACCTGATGACATCTTATCTTCTCTCATGATAATTGTTCTTGGATATAGAGGAGGATTTTCCTCAAACATTTTGGGATGCCTAGTCTGTCTCATACTTGCATCTGGCTTTTGGAAGAGCTGGCATGTTTTCCCGGGCACCGTGTCAGCCGTTGACTATGCAATCCTGAGTACTTACCAATGCCTCAATATCAAGAGGTTGGGCTCGATCCCCAAGTGGCGGTGTGGCCTTGCTCCGCATGGTGCGTGAAGCAAGCTACCTGCCTACCTATCCTTAGAAGCTCGCCTTCCCTCACCAACTCTTGTCTTGGTTCTAAATGCAAGTTCCACAATCTTCATCCATGGCATGTGTGTCACTTGGGGGTCCTCCCACGGTCTTTCATTCTCCTCGCTCTCCTAACTTGCAAACTCAAGGCTAACTAGAGAAAGAAGGAATAGTGACCTTGTTATCCTCCGTGCACGACTGTATAGTGAGAAACTACTAGGAAGCTTCCCTAGCCTTGCTAGTGCTGACGTAGCGACATTGTCCAATCAGCTGGAGCACTAGCAAGCAAGCACGTACAAGAAACAGCAAGGGTTAGGCAAGGGAGACGTGCAAAATCTCATACGCTCCAATAACTTAACAATGTAGAGAGAAATGTCAGCTAAAAAGTACACAGCATAAACATCCGTCATGATGTAAAACAGGTGATGCACACATTTGCATGTTTTGTGTCTTGTTTTGGCTGTAACTGTATGCTTAGGCACCCAAACAAGAAAATGTCTGAACCTAAAGATGCAACATCTCAAAACAGACGCTTCGACTAGTCACAAGCATAAGTCCGGCATCAATCAGTAGATGCAAAATGCAAAACATGTAAAAATGCTCAAGAGCTAATCCAAAAAGAAAAATCTAGTACCTACACAAAAACTAAAGAGTAATCCAGCAAGCTCCAGGGACTTGATGATATGCGGAGCCACCATCCGTTGGTACTCCAGCCCCAGTAGGATCCGCATGACGTATCTGCACGTGCATGGACACAGCTGAGTGGCCATAGGAAGCTATTCAAATGGACGGGAATGGCTCACACTACAACACTCCCCAATGACTTGATGGTTCCCATGTCCATGCAAGTTGAGAACTGACACATGTGCTCAACGAGATGCTCGGCAGTGAATACGTACACACACCACTCTTAGCCTCTCTTAGGTAAAGAGCAAAGCCGAGCAGAACAGATTACCACCATGAGCATTCTACAATCCAATGCCTTGGTCAAGAAGTCAGCCCACTGCATGTATGTGATGACCAAGATGACAGAGGTCACCTGTCTCTCCGCAAGGTCACGCACAAAGTGATGTTTCACAGCAATGTACTTTGTGCATCCATGAAAAAAAGTAGAGTCATCTACAATGGCAAGAGTAATTTGGTTGTCAAAACAAAGAATGATGCAAGGCATAGACTGAAAAATCTCACAAAATACATGTTGTAGCTACACCACCTTCGTCGTCCCTCCCCGTAGCACAACATACCCAGCCTTTGATGAGCTACAAGCGATGTAACCCTGCTTGCCGCTATGCCTCGACACAGTGGTGCCACCCATCAGGAACATGTAGCTAGTCCGACTACGTCCATTAGTGCTCCAAGACCAGTCACTATCTGTGTAACCTTCACCTACAAGCAGACACTACCGGCCAAAATAGAGTCCAAGGTACGGTGTGGAAACCACACACCATACCACTCATACAGCAATGTGAAGGGCTCTATGTTAAAAAGTGCCCTGCCATGGATGCCGTTTGCCGTTTTCCTGGTCTGACCACTAGATAGTGGTTGGATGTCAAATCTGATTGCAGATTTGGACTCTGTGCAGTTTTCCATGCAATTTCCAGCTTTCATTTGCTCGATTTGGTTGAGAATTCAGAAAGTTAGCCCTACGCAAAGTTTGGGTGGTGCGGCGGGTGGAATCTGGTACCCGTCCGGGGTGACGGGATACTCCATCGCCGGTGGTCCGTGTTCAGCTCCAACTGGCTCCATAGACCCCAAGGCCCTAGAGAAAGCAACCAGGGAGGTCCCCTGGACCAGGACGAGCCGCCCTTTGACTTGTCAATCAAGGAAAGGCGCTTCGAGTCGTCGTCAGCTCATGTCGGAGACAACTCGCATCGGCGGCAGCCAAAAGGCGGCTCCACCAAGGGTTGCTTGGATGGGCGTAGCAGGGGCTATACTGCTCCGTTTTGGGCGTGCTTGGATGCGTTGGAAAGCTCAGATCATAGGCTATACGATTCTGATACAATCTTACCAAAAAACTAACCATTAATGAGTCGCAGCTCTTCTCCGTTTCCGCAATATGTATTCTGCCAGAATTCTGCTCCCTTGGTGTTATGGCGACCCAAAGCACACACCTCCTTCGGAAGTCTCTTTTGCACTAAGTAGCAGTGGACACTTAGGCAGTTCAGGGCATGCCAGGAAAACCATCATGACAAAGGGTTATGGGCCTACAGCCCTGACCTGCCTACCAAGACGTTCACGGCTTTCGCAACACACGGGAGTGTCGCTCCAGGCGACTTCGCCGTCGCACTTTGAGACTGTCCGTTGAAGAAGTTCAACATGGCACAGAAGACAGAGTCCTCGCCCATCCAAAAGTACATGGGCGGCCGTGGTTTTGGGCTGCGGCGATGGCATTTTGAGATCTACCTCGGGTACAAGGGACTGCTGGAGCTCATGAAGGGCTCGGAGGTTCAAGATGCGAGCGCAACGGACGGGGAGAAGACGGCCTTCACGAGGAAGAACACGCAGGCGCTGATGCTCCTCTTGTCGGCGCTGCATGAATCTCAGTGGGGCTATATCCATGGCTGCAAGCTGGTAGCCGACGCGTGGAAGAAGCTCTGCTCCATCCACCAATCAACATCCCTAGCCAACAAGATCTTCGCAATGAAGCGACTCTTGACGGTGAGGATCGAGGAGGGTGAGGACGTCATTTCCGCTATGCAACAGATCAAGTCTCTTGCCTTGCAATGGAATGATGTGGGGTTGAAGATGCAGGCAATGGTAATCCTCATGGCTCTACCCAACAGTTGGGGTCCTCTCATCACCGTGCTGGGAGGTTGGGAGGAGGATAAACTCACCTACGGCGCAGTCGCCGAGTACATCCGCAACGAGGTGCACCGTCGGAGCGGTGGCGAGACCTCGTCCTCCTCAACTGCCCTAGTCACCAAACCGTAGGGTGGCAACAACAGCAGCAACCGAGGCAGCGGTAAGGGCGGTGGCAAGAAGGGCGCCAAGAGGGGTGCATGCCAAAATTGTAGCAAGGAGGGCCATTGGGCCAAGGAGTGCCCGTAGTAGGCGCAGTCCGGCGGCAAGGGTGTCAAAGGCAAAAAGGCGCTCCTCAACGGCACGAAGAACCACGACCTGAAGGGCGCCAATCGACGGTGCCTCGACTCAGGTGTGGAGGAGCATACCTAAGTCGAGAAGGTTGGGTTCATCGACTACACCACGTCTGCCAAGTCCATGGTGACCGCCAACGACAAGGTCGAACCTGCGGCCGGCCAAGGTGATGTGGACGTAGAGGTGGTGGTTGGTGGTAAAAAGGCACAATGTGTTATCCAAAATGTGCAACATGTCCCCGGCCTGGCTGACATTTTGAGTGTGAGCCGCTTGACGGACAGGGGGTATGAAGTCCTCTTCTGCAGGAAAGGTGCAGTCGTGCGGATGGACGGCGGCGGCGAGGTCGTGCTCGAGGCGAAGCGCGAGGGAAGCCTTTACATCATTGAGACCAAGTTCATCGCCTCGGCAAAAGACGCAGCAGACCCGCCAGCACGCGTCGTCAACCTCACAAAAGGCGGAGGAGCAGACCTGCAGTTGTGGCATCGGCAGCTAGGGTACTCGTCGCCCGCAGTCGTGCAGGAGATGGCGAAGCGCGAGATGGTTTGCGGCCTCAACATCACCGGTGCAGCAAATGCAGGAGCAGATTCCGCAGAGCACAAGTGCGAGCCTTGCATCGTGGGCAAGGCAAAGCGCAAGCCGTTTGAAGACGGACAGCGGCGGGCCGAGAACCTGCTCAAGGTCGTGAAGAGTGATGTGTGCGGACCGATCAAGACGCTGTCCATTGGGGGCGCGCGGTACTTTGTCACCTTCATCGACGATCGCAGCAAAAAACTCTACGTCTACTTCATGAAGCGAAAGAACGATGTGCTGGACCGGATGAAGAAGTACGTCGCAGCGGTGGAGAGGCAGACTGGCCGCAAGGTCAAAGCGCTACGCAGCAACAATAGCGGCGAGCACGTGGGCTGCGGAGGATGGCTGAAGGAGCAGGGCATTGAATGGCAGCCGACCACTCCGTACACACCTCAATCTAATGGTGTGGCAGAGCTTGCGAACCAGACGCTACTAACCATGGCGCGGACAATTCTCGCGGATGCAAAGTTGCCACAGAGCATGTGGGCTGAGGCCGTGAGTACGGCGTGCTACATCACCAACCTCACCCCAACGGCAGTGCTGAAGGGGAAGGGCAGCTGGAAGACGCCTCAAGAGGCTTGGAGCGGGCGCAAACCAAGCATGGCGCACCTGAAGGCGTTCGGGTGCAAGGCGCGCGCGTTGGTGCAGGTCGCGCAAAGAAAAGACTCCAAACTGGACCCGCGTGCAAAGGCGTACGCGTTCGTCGGATACGAGAGTGCGCTCAAGGCGTACCGCCTCTTTGATCCACAGACGCAGGACGTCATCACCAGCCACGACGTCACGTTTGGTGAGCATCAGAGCTACTGCAGTAGCAACAACATTGACGCAATGCACTCTTCAAAGCAGGGGGAGAGGTTCCAACTCCTTGAGCGTGAGGAGGAGCCGGCGGCTGCAGAGGTCAATGACGGGTCTTCGGAGGATGACGGTACTGGAGCGCAGCAAGGCAATGCAACAGGTGCAGGTGCCGCTGGAGCGCAAGATGCAGCAGCCGACGCGGGGGAGCCCGCGGCCGAGGACAACGTTGCAGCAGAGCAGCAGCTGGACCAGCAGCCAGCGTCGCCAAGGTCGCCGCGTCGCAGCAGGAGGCGGCGGAATGCGGCGAAGCGGTATGACGCAAGCACTGGCCGCTGGGTTGGCATGGCGCGGTGCATGATGGCAGCCGCAAAGTAGCCGACAACCGTGTAAGAGGCGCTTGCACAGCCTGACGGGCAGCAGTGGGACGAAGCAATAAAATCTGAACTTGCGTCCCTTGCTGAGAACGGCACTTGGGAACTGGTGGATCAACCTTAGGGGGCGAAGGTGATGACCTCCAAGTGGGTGTTCAAGGTGAAGCTCACCGAGGACAGCAATGTGGAGAAGTACAAGGTGCGGCAAGTGGCAAAGGGGTACGCGCAGCAAAAAGGCAAACACTACGATGAGACGTTTGCACCCGTCGCCAAGTTCACAAGCATCCGGACAATCCTTGCGGTGGCAGCCGCAAAGTACATGGAGATCCACCAAATGGATGTCAAGACGTCATTCCTGAATGGCATCATCAACAAGGAGATCTACCTTGAGGTGTCGGAGGGGGTGGATTCGCCGGAGGGCAAGGTGTGCAAGCTACGGAAGGCCTTGAAAGGGCTGAAACAGGGGCCCAGGTGCTGGTACAAACAGATGGACGGCTACATGGCGGAGCTCGGCTTCAAGCACTGTGAGTCAGACCACAGTGTGTATGTGCGGCACATCAAGGGACTCCATCACCGTCAACTACAAGCAGACACTACCTTCAAAAGCAGAGTCCAAGGTACGGTGTGGAAAACACACACCATACCACTCATACAACAATGTGAACGGCTCTTTGTTAAAAAGTGCCCCTGCCATGGATCCCGTTTGCCGTTTTCCTGGTTTGACCACTAGAGAGTGGTCGGATGCCAAATCTGATTGCATATTTGGACTCCTTGGATTTTTCCATGGGATTTCAAGCTTTCAGTTGCTCGATTTGTTTGAGAATTCAGAAAGTTAGCCCTACCTAAACTTTGGGTGGTGCGGCGGGTGGAATCTGGTACCCGTCCGGGGTGACGGGATACTCCACCGCCGGTGGTCCGTGTTCAGCTCCAACTGGCTCCATAGACCCCAAGGCCCTAGAGAAAGCGACCAATGAGGTCCCCTGGACCAGGGCGAGCAGCCCTTTGACTTGTCAATCAAGGAAATGTGCTTCCAGCCGTCGTCGGCTCATGTCGGAGACGACTTGCGTCGGCGGCAGCCAAAGGCGGCTCCACCAAGGGTTGCTTGGATGAGGGTAGCAGGGGCTATACTGCTCTGTTTTGGGCGTGCTTAGATGCGTTGGAAAGCTCAGATCACAGGCTATAACTAACCATTAATGATCACAGGCTAAAATAACTAACCATTAATGATTCGCAGCTCTTCTCAGTTTCCGCAATCTGCATTTTGCCAGGATTCTGCTCCCTTGGTGTTGTGGCGACCCAAAGCACACACCTCCTTCGGAAGTCTCTTTGAACTAAGTAGTCATGGACACTTAGGCAGTTCATGGCACGCCAGTACAGCCATCCTGACACTCTTGCCCAAGGACTCTACAGGAATCGTACAAGGAGGGTGACGACAAAAGCAATGTCGGGTCGTGAGGCCGTGGCCAAGTACAATCAGAGAGCCAATGAGGCGCGATTACAATGTCTCCCCCAACTCTGCTTGATCATCCACCTTTAGGATATCCTGTCCTAAAGGTGTGTGCGGGATGGAGGTTGCAGGAACGACACCAAGGAGGTCAGCAAATCACTCTCGTACAACGAGGGTGACGTGCTTGATATAGCAAGAGTTTCTGCTACTAATGATCAAAACACAATCTCCATCCAAAGGTAAACATCTGCAGGACAAAGGTCCTTTATCCTTTAGCTAAATGAACTTCTTGGCCTCCTTCATGGTCTTCATAAATAGACGTGATTAGGAGGTCACACATGGTGATGAGGATGGTTATGAAGCTCTCAGCTCCCCGTCTAAGAAAGAAAGACTGGTCACCTTCACTTTGCACATAAATAGCAGTTTCCAGTTGCCTCTGATCTCCTGATTCCATCACCGAGATGACGGCTCCAGGCCATATAAGGCCTTGCACAAGCACCAGATATCATCACCAACCTCAAAGCCATGTTGCTAGACCATGCAAATCTCCTCCTCTACGATGCCATGGAATAACGAATTGTTCACATCCATGCGGTGCAACTCCCATTCATGGTGAGAAACAACCTTGAAAAGAGCACGAGTGATGGTCATGTGGCCAATAGGTTCAAAAGTGTCAGCAAAATCCACAAAACATGTAGGAACCCCTTTGCCATCAAGTGGGCCTTGTAGCGATCTAGTGTGCCATAAGGCTTCACCTAATTGCAAAAGACCCATTTGTCTTGTACAACCTTCTGACCATGTAGGAGGTCAACAAGCTCATAGACACCGTGCTCGCGAATGGCTCTTAGCTCATCCTCACAAGTAGCATGCCAGAAATTTTTTTTGAGCTTAGCCTCCTTCAGTATGCCTGGATGGGGCACCATCACGGGAGGGCTCAAAGTGGCTAGGACATGGGCCTCCGGACTTAGTCTGACCAAGACCAGGGCGGCTGTGACATTGCAAGCAACCGGGAACTCTTGGAAGACCAACTCATGACCGATAGCGCATGCTAGGTGCACCTCAGTGTAGTTTACGTGGGCACTTAGGCCAAGGGCCTTCGTGCCAAGCTTGCCACTCTAAAAGCTAGACCAAGAGTTGTGGGTGCAGCGTTGTCTGCCTGTTGAGGCGTGGAGGCCAGTAGTCAAAGACGGCCACTGAATTCACGGGATTACTCGGAAGCTGAGGTGCTCACCATTGGCTGCATAGCAAGCGGCTGGTCCATAGTCACAGGGGCCGCAGGCTCAAAGGGCAAGGGAGAGGATACAGGGCAATCATTGACATGAGCAGACTCGGGCGTGGGGGAAATTGGTGTAGGCAGAGGACCAGGTGTGAGTGGGAGTACTACCACAGGCAAACGACCATGTGCGCCAGAGCAAACTGGAATAGGCACATGTGTGCATGTGGTCACCGGCACTTGCTTGGAAGCAGGTGTGCCAGAGGAAAATGATATTGGTGTAGGAGCAGGTGTGCTTAAGGGGACCGATATTGGCACGGGAGCAAGTGTGCCAGAGGGGATTGAAACTCACACGAGAGCACGTGTGTGAGAGATGGCTAACATTGGCGTGAGAGCAAGTGTGCCAGAGGGGACCGACACTGGCATGGGAACAAATGTGCCAAAGGGGACTAATGCTGGCATGGGAACAAGTGAGCTAGGGATTACTGATGAGGCCAGTGGACTGAGAGCCAAAATGGCGGGGTCGTCATCAGCCAGAGACCGGATCCCTGGTGAGGAGGTCCGGACGGATTCATCCGTAGGTCTAGACTCCCCCTATCAGCCGAGAAAATACACAGGTAGGAACGCGGTTGGCGGCTAGCAACATTTTTCTAGCAAGTCGCAGTAGGGGGGAGCCTCAAAGAACAAAGAGTCTCCAGACTCAATGATATGGTGGCGATTGAGGTCCTAAAAACTCCAGGCCTTTCATCACTGGGAAATGTCAAAGAAGGCACACATGCGATCCCGAGGTGAGACCTTGGACCCGCTAGTTCTTGGTGTACCTGACACATGCTAGGGACCTCCAAACACGAGCAAGATGGAGGTCAGCACGATGGTCAAACCATAGCTCGTATAGTGGGACATGGTCCGGAAGAGGACCATGGCGTAGGCAGGTCTAGATCCATGTCATCTAGGAGAATCCTTCAAAGGCAAAAGACTATGTAAAACCGCACTCATAACACATAGCACGGACCGCATGCTCCATTGAGCGGTTCAAGCGCCCAAACACGCCAATCTGTTGTGGGATAGCAGGGAAGGAAAGCTGGTGAAAATCACCATGCCAAGCAAAGAAAGTGTCCATCTCTCCTAAGAACTCACCACCACGATCGAAGTGAATCCAGTCAAGGGTGAGATAAAATGGCACTCAGCCATCACCAGCCACATATGTATTGCCAGGCGGCATCGTACTTGTGGCAGAAGCTATAGACCAACCTCATGGAGGTCATTCATCAGTGAGGATGAGAATACATTGCCCTCAATGTGAGAGACACTCCACGTCGAGAGGACCGAGATCCGAGTGGACCACCTCGAGCGGACGCACTGCCGGAGAGGTGGAGTCGGGGTAGGTATAGTGATGCATTTTGCCCTGAGCATTGAAGAGACAGTCGGTATTGGGTGGCTTCTCAAAGGAATCCGCATCAAGATAGGGGATTGGCCGAGACGGAAAGAGCTTGGACACAGTGTCCGAACTCACAGCGGTGCCGCAAACAGTCCTCAGGGGAGAGAGCCAGTGACAAACACACACATAGATACAAAGGAAGAAAAGAGGATAGAGGGAGTGAAATGTGACACACGATATGGGCCATTGGCAATTGAGGCACAGAAAATAAAAGAACGAGTGTCAAGGATAATCACAATGGTAGAGTTAGTAGAGTGCTCAACAAAGAGATCCATCCTTGTGCAAGCACGAACAGAGAGCAGGCTAAGCCCAAGAGGAGGTATAAAGAGCACATTCGAAATAGAAAAAGCGGTCAGACAAATCATCGAGACGCACCACCCCGATGCCCTCAACAGGCAATGACTGACCAGAGCCTATGTGAACAGAATGAACTGATGCAACAGGACCGAGAACCACAAAGTCACTACAATAAAAGGTCATGTGGTGGACAGCTCTAGAGTGAATGATCCAAGTTTCACTTTCCTCACGGACTGTTGTCGATACACAGTAACTGGCCACATAACAATTTCCCTCTGTTGGGAGCTCGGTATTGGACTCGGAACGACAACAAACAACACGAATTTGTAAATTGTTGAGCCGGTCGGTACTGTCAGGTTTATCGTTATGACAAGCAATCTCATCTCCTCCACCCGTATCATCATAGAAAAAGAACACAGTAGGACAAGCTGTCTGTGAACCACCCACTTGTGAAAACACACACGCACCGTCCTGGTTATGCACTGCCAACAACTGACAAAGCTCAGCGATCACGTGATCCCGGGGGCCCTTATCACTGCCATCGCATGAGGAAGTGACAGCATCTGCTGTTTTCATGGTCGTGATGTGACCCGCCCGTATGCCGTTGGAGCACATGTATTTTTTGTGTGCTACCTCAAGACAGTGCATCATTCTGGTCCAGTCAAGGGGATGTTGGCATTCCATGTAGCGCTGAGTATCCCTGCAATTGTTGCATTGGGAAGGGCGTCCACTACAAAAACTCGCCAGCTGCTACAGTTGCTACTGCTATCCCTTGCCGCGTTTCTTCTTCCCCTTCTTCCCCTGTGTGGCCACTATAACACCCTAAGTTTGGCTGCTCAAGGTAGAAGAGGATTAGGAGGAAGTGGTGGAGGTGGGGCTCGCAAACTGGGACAAAGGAGTAAGAGGGATTGCGGTCACAATTGCATCAAGTGGACTCTGCTGATGGGTGACAGCAACCACATGAGCAGATGTCACCTGGAGAAAGTAGCGATGAGCCCATGGGAGAAACTGTAGGAACTCTGAAAACTTGAAGAGGGCCACACGGTCAAAGCACACAAAGATTTTCATGTGGTCCAAGTACGCCTCCATGATGATTGTGTCAAGAGCCCACAACTACGTCCCGCCACTAGCGCCAAGTTGTGAGTAAAGACGCATAGCACACCTCCAACAGTCTGCTCCAAGCTCTGTGGGACCCTAACAAAGAGATTTGAACTCACAAAGTCAAACCTCCCTTGTAGCATGGGCCTTTGCAGCAAGAAGAATCAGTGCAAACACCCAGTTTTGCCACAAGTCTGCTCCTATCACGGTCCTGGCCTCTCCTAAAAAAGAGGCGGATGTCAATCACTGGCTCTCGCGACATGGCGTACAGCAGAACGCACATTTCTCTTGTTGATGTTTGGACGTGGTCAGCGTCACCGGTCTCGTACTGGTTGTAGTATTATGGCCAAACATACTCAGAGTCGTCCCACACCTATAGCAGAGCCTCCCAGCAATTGAAGTCCTCGTCACTCTCATAGCAAGGTGGAGATGTCTCAAATTCTTTTTGTTGTCACTCCATGGGGAGGGCAAATTCAGGCTCAGGAGTAAGTGGGCGAGGTACAAGGAGACGACCAGTGAGAGAAACGCCACCAAAAGTGAACGATGCTGAATGGTGTGGCTGATCCTGTCGGCAAGAAGGTGGCAAGGTGAGAGGCTCTGATCCCAGACGCAACTTAAGGATATGGATCTTGTCCTCACATGTATCATCCTCTATCTCCTTCTCATCCTAGGTGCCAACCTGTGATGGGGGATCCTAAGGTTGCGGTGCTGTGTAGAGCCTGGAGCACTGAATGGATAGTGCAGTTCCAGTGGATCCTCCTACTGTCTGGTGTGAGGCCCCTGAAACCCTCCTTACTAACTCTGTGATCTCCTATATGGCGTTCGTCTGACACTACTGCTTGTGGCACATCTCATCCTATGTCTGACGAAGCTCTTCAATTGCAAGTGACTGCGACCGTGGACTCATAATGCCCATGGATGAGGAAGACAAGGGGTCTGCCAAGCTCTTGCCATTGTCGCGAACGGGTGCCATAGGCTTGGCTCAGTGTGCATCAGAACGTCAAGATGGTCTAAACCAACGGCATTTCTTGAGGGTATTAAATGCTGGCAAAGTATGATATCTCAGCCAAAACGTTTCCTAAGTGCAGGTGATGATGTCATCACCTACAATGACGACGTAAATATGAAGGTTGTCCAAATCAAGCAAAACTTGGAACAATAATTATTCAGAGGATGTTGAACACAATGGTGGTGGTTTTGTGCAAAACAACTTTTGAAATGGTAAAGAAAAATGTTATGTTCTACATCTGAGAGTGTGTTTTTGTTTCTTCTTTTTCACAAAGCACAAAAGTGTGAGAACATACGATGGATAGGTTATAACCAAGGTATTCTTATGAGCCCTTTCAAGTTAAGAAAATGGTGGTGACTTGGGGTCTTCACGTTCTCACACATCTGGGAAGGTGGTAGGTGCTGAAAGTTTCAAGAAGCTTCACACACCACAACACACAAGTGTTCTACAACCGAGTAGCTTCTACACACGCATGAATCAGAGTTGCTGCGTAGTAGTGTTGTGCAACGTAGCAGAGCAACCGCGACTGCTTATGCCGTGGCACTTGTTCC
>SZWC01003853.1:104666-134645 GCA_023375785.1 Penium margaritaceum | reverse complement strand
TAAAAAAGAACTGTGCTGATGTCAGCATTTTCCTTGCTGACATCATCAGGTCCATGCTGACATCAGTAAACCCCTGCTGATGTTAGCACTTGCCTTGGTCAAATTTTTGGGTCGGAAAGTCAAAACTTTCCAGCATTGCAACTCCTCGAGAAATGCTAACGGTTCTGCAATCCAACCATTTTGACATCCCGGCCCGTACTGAGCGCTTACATGGCTCCGGCCGGTGACAAGGGCAAAGGACCACTAGATCCCTCTTCCTCCTCTTCAGGGATCATGAGCCCCCGCTTGCAGGCTATTGAGTAGCTGCGGACCCAGCAGGATGAGATGCGTCGTCTGCAGCAGTAGCAAATTGATGCCATCCATACGCTCATTAAGCTTCTTTGTGGTCAGTCCACAGCCCCACAGCGGACCTCCGAAGGAGTCGGCGGTGTCATACCCTCTGCACAGCAGTCAGCATCTGCACAGATGATAGGAGCAAGACACAAACCACCACCTTTTGATCCTTGAGATGAGGACCCTGACATGCCAGGTATGGAGGATGGCACTCACGAGAGCGAGATTCGCGTGATTCAAGAGCATCTCCGCCAGCTCTAGACGAGTTCTGGGCCCCCACACATATCTAGGGGTGTAAACGAGTCCAGACTCGTGAGTCTGGACCCAGACTCGGTTTTGCAGAACAAGCCAACATGAAGGACTCGGCTCCGTGAGTCTTTTCAAAAGACTCGCGAGTCTGTAGGACTCGGTCTCGCGAGGTCGAAGTGAGTGACCACTTAACGATTGAACACACATAGCACTTCCCCAGTCTGCTGTGTTCTCTTTCATTGTTCACTGTGCACAACTTTACCCAAGTGAATAAGTACTAGGTAGTCTACCGAATAGAGCACCAACCTGTGCTCTGACTAAAAGTCAGTGCACCAAGCAGAGCACCAATGTGTGCAATAGTAGTGTGTTTAACAGAGAAACAGTTGTGATATACAACTTCTGCTTTTCCCCAATCAGCTGCAGATTTATTTGTTGTTCAGAGTCCAGTTTGCATGACTTCACAACAGATAATGAGTACTAGGTAGCCTACCGAACAGAGCACCAACCTATGCACTGTCAGTACACCAAAGAGAGCACTAATGTGCATCAGTTATTGTGCTTAAGACAGAAAAAGTAAGGGAAAGCAATGAATTCATGAAACAGGAGAACAATGGTTGTAAAACAGTGAAATCAAGGGTTTGAAATCCAGCCTATCTCTAAAACATCATCATCCTCATCAGAGGCCTGGCCATCATCATCAGCAGAAACATCATCCCCTTCGCCCTCTCCATACACATCCTCATCTGTGTCCAAGCCTACAGCATCTGGCAAGTCTTCTCCCTCATTGTCTGAGTCTGGGAGGATGGCTATCTTCAGTAATCCCTGCCAGACGGCCGCAACAGACTTCCTCACTTCCTTGCACCTCTGCTTCTCCTTCTTCTCCTCCTGCAGCAACTCGGGTGCAACAGTTCCATCCGGTGCAACGGGGAAGTTGAGGAGGGCCGGGTCGTTGATCCAGGTCTTCAGAGTGAGCAGGTCCTCCACCATGACGTTGCTCAGGCTATGCCGCACCTCGGTGACCACCCTTCCTCCAAGTGAGAACATCCTCTCAGAGGGGGTGCTCGTTGCAGGCACCGCAAAGAGGTCCAGGACCACCCTAGCAAGGGTAGGGTACTTGCCCTCGTTGTCCCTGTAGAAGTGTAGCACGTTGCATCTATGACCTCCACGTGCATGCTTCTTGTAGTCCTCTATCTCCTGCTCCACAGTGTTTGGCGCCACCGGCACTGGTTCTGCTTCAGGTTCCTCGTAAAGCTTGTCCATTGTGTCCTCCTCCGCCAGCTCCAGCATCGTCTTCTTTTGCCGCTTCTCTGCAGATTTTTCCTTGCGCCTGCTTCTGGTTCCTTCTGCAATGGCCGTGGAATCCTGAAATAAAGCACCAAATGAGAAACAAAGCACCATAAGATGTATGAGGAATAATGCAACAAAGCACCACATGATAGCACAAAAGAAAGCACATTCTGTCCACTCCCTCCACCCCTCCAACCAGCCATCCCTCCATCCCTCCATCCCACCATCCCATCATCCCTCCATCCCTTCTGGATTTCCGACCAATTTACCTTGCTCTGCCGGGTTGTAGTTCCTGCCGATTGGCTAGCTGGCTGGCTGGATCTGTCCTGAGAGTCGTACACGTCCTCAGCGGCTGCGCGCTTGCCCTTGTCCTTCCCTGCCACCCAGTCCTCCTCCTGCTTGATGTTCATCTTGATGTAGTAGGGCCGCAGCTCTTCCACTACCTTCACCTCTAGCTTGGCTGCGCTCTTGATACCCATGAGCTTGTGCACACGCTCCAGGTACCGCATCCTGAACCGAGGATCCGCGAAGGTGGCGACAACATGGCGCACATTGCACTTCTTCACATACTTCTCCAGCTGCCACAAATACAACCACAACCACAGGCACAGCAACAAATAGAGCACTAAACAAAGCATCCAGAGCACCAAACAGAACATCAAGCAAAGCATTCAGAACACAAAACAGAGCTGTAAACAGAGCAGCAAGAGCCCCAAACTGTGGAAAAAACAGAGCACCAAACAGAGGACCAAAGAGACCAGTCTCAGTATCGAACAAAGCACCAAACATAGTATAAAACAAACCACCAAGCAGGCCAGTCTGTGCACCTTGTCCTTGACGGTGGTGAATCCATCCTTCAGCTCCAACAGGAGCTGGTCAGTGGTGTCCAGAAGTGCCTTCCTCTTCTGCTTTTTTTCGGCCTCAGCAACCTTCACATGCCACATGTGCACCTTGCCAAGCAGCAGATCGAAAAATGGAAGCACCTGTGAGATTGATGGGTACTTTTTCCTGGAGATGTCATCAGTGAAACTTTTGAATGGCTTTAGCATGGCCACCACCAGTGCTTGCAGCTCCCACCTGGCCTCACTGGGTAGCAGCTGTGGTGCCTTGGACTTGAGCCAGATGTCAAGCACTGGCTTGAGGTGGACCACCCTCTGGCACATGTCCAGGGTGGAGTTCCACCTCGTAGGCGTGTCAGCATGAAGAGACAGGTACTGCACACCACACTCTGCTGCTGCAGTCATCAGGCTTTCCTCTCTCTTTGCAGATTTGGTGACAAATTTGGCGATGTCACGGGCACCACTGAGGTGCACTTTCAGGTTCTCAGACTTCAACAGATCTTGCACGGCGATGTTCATAGAGTGACCCATGCAACGGATGTGCCCGTCCTTCTTGAAAGACGGATGCTGTGGCAGCAGGTGGTTGTCCACCATGCTGTCGTTGACAGAGTCGTTGTCAACAGAGCGTACATCTTCTCCCACAGCCCCCAGTCCCTCACACATCCCGAGAACAGGTTGTACACGTTCTCTGCCATAGCAGAGTCTGTGACATGCGGAAAGGCCAGTGCTACACTATGCATGGTCCAGTCTTGAATCCAGTGACAGGTGATGCCTAAGTACTTGACATTTGCGTCGGACTGCCACCCGTCCATCGTGAATGACAATCCCGTACCAACAGCTTTGAACATGCTCATCAGCCGCTTGCGGTTTGCACCAGCGTTCATGTGAATCAGCTTGGCAAGGGTCACGCGGCCAGGAAGAGTGTCAAAGGGGTTGCAGTGCAGAAAAGCGCGCTTTAGCCACACGCTCTGATGAAACTGTCATTTCTGTCGACAACATGCTTCCACAAACAGCACATAAAGCACTTCCTATTGAACGCCACTCCAACACCAGCAACAGATCTAGCCAGCTTTGAATTGGTGCTGTCGATGATGGCGGCAGTTGCGGCAACGTTTGTGGTGGCCTGGAGCAGCTTCTCAGCTGCCTCTTGAGCCTTCAGTTCTTTCCACTTGGCATTGTGGTTCAGCCTCAGATGTTTCCACATGCCCGATGTCGTACCATCATTGAGGGAGAACGTACCCTTCTTCCCCTTCTTCTTTGGGCAGATGTTGCAACGAGCGTGTAACTCACCCTCCAAGAAGCACATGGTGAACTGTGTCCACGCCAAACTCGGCCGTTTGCACCACGTCGCCAAGAACTGCTTCATGGCAGGATCATCCACGTTGCCCTCAACTACAGGTGCCGAGGAGAGGCCCTCGGGGGCAGGAAGTGCAGGTGTAGACAAGGCCGCTAGAGATGATGCAGCGCCGGAAGCAGAAGTTTTTTCCATGGTGTCGTTGACGGACTTAGCGGTTGAGCACGTCGAGTGCTCAACCGCACGTTCGAAAGCAAGCGTGCAAGACTGACCTGGTTTGGTGTTGGGGCTAGAGTTTCAGCGATGGTGGTGGAACCTGCCCGCTCGGGCAAGCCACGTCAGCCTCGTAAAGGCTGCCCGCAATTCAAATTGAAAGATGAATCGAGGACATTATGTATGCACTGTGAGCTGGCATGCATCGCCTGCCACCTCGATTGCCCACATTTTGTGTATTGTGCATATGGCCATCAAGGTGGCAGTCCCAATGTGGCCGCCAAAGGGCGTAAGGTGCCTCCACAGTTTTTGGTCTCGGTAGATGTTGACCCGGTCTCGCTCCCATTTCCCCCCCCCCCCCCAGCCCCCACGAGCAAAGAGGCCTCACGAGTCCGGGACGAGTCTAGGCCTCAGATCCGGACTCGCGAGTCCTTGAAAAGACTCAGAATCGCGAGTATCTCCCGCGGTGCCCCAAAGAATGGTTTCACCCTTATACATATCTGGCTCCGTTTTCCTAGAGATACGGTCCTCGCCCGATCCCTACCCAAGCGACTTTCCTCATCCCGGTGTCTTCCCCATCCCTCATCCTTCCTAGCCTGTTGTAGCTCTCCATATGGAGCGCCAACCGAAGGACTTTGAGACACCACCCCCACGATATGTCAGCAAGGATGGCTTTGACTGCTGGAAGTTTCTTTTCCAGGTCTGGGCCACTTGAGAGGCGGTATGACCCTATTATCACAGACCGTACCAGGTTACAGATCGCGCACAGGTGCTGATAGCAGCCAGGGCGATGCGCAGACTCCTTTACGCCATGTCACGCAAGACCGTCGTGGACTTCCGCCTGTTCCTTGGAGAGGCCGGCACAAGTGCGGGTGCTGATCCACGTCGTGGTTGGGACCTGGCATTGTCCCTACTTGTTGCAGCAACGCACAACACCCCCACAGCTCACATTCGCGCCTTTCACTCCCTCTGTCAGGGGCCTGCCGAGCCCACAAACGATTACTGGCGGCGGGCCATGCGCATCTACATGCCCCTTGGGACCTCAGGAGGTGCACAACTGTGGACGCTCCGCACACTCATGCTCGGAGTTTGCCTGGAGCACGCAAACATCTTCTCGGGGTACAGCGATGCTGTGCTTGAGCCCTTCTCTGCCTCCCTTCAGCTTCTTCCTTGGACGCATCTTCTATTCCTCTAGGTGACTTTCACACGTGAGGCAGCCGTGGCTCATCAAGAGAGTATCCTTGCTACAACGGTCATCGCGTCGCTACCGACACCCTTCTTGGAGTTCGCTCCTCCATCCCCTGGCACATCCTCCTCTTCCCCTTCCACCCTGTTTACCCCAACTCACACGTAGGGTATGGTAGCAGCGACACAGGGGAAGAAGGGGAAAAAGAGGCACGGTTTTGGGGTAGCAGCAATCGCAGCAAAAACAGTCACGAGGCGGTACCAGTGGACGTACTGTTCACTGCTACAACTGTAGAGGTGCTCATCGTTACACCGAGTGCCAACAGCTGCTCGAATGGGCACGGATCAGTTGCGGTCTTCAGGTTGCACACGCACAGTGCTATGCGTCGAGCACCATAGCCTCCAGTCATGCGGCGACAACGACCACAGCAGTTTCTGCTTCCCTACCAGCGAGCAGTGGCGACTCAGACCCATATGACTGCACCATCGCCGAGCTCCGTCGCCTTCTGGCCCTTGTTTTCAGGGAGGTGCGAGTGCGTTTTCACAACCGGGTAGTTCACAGGCTTTTTTTTTGTAGCTCTTGATGACTCGTGTGGGGGGGCATAGCTAGCATGTGATGATGATGGGCCTGACAGTACAGCTAGGATTCATGAGTCTCACCTTTGTGCCCTTCATCATTCCTCCTCACCTGTTGCTTGTCGCCCGTCTGAGGCAAAGTGTTCCATTGCCCGTTGCATAGTGACGTCCTCCGATCATGATCCTGGTGGCACCTGGATCATCGATTCTGACGCCACTCACCTCATGACCTGTCGTCATAGTGACTCCATTGTCCTCGGTCCTGTTGTGCCTGTTTGCTCCATTTGCACAGGCTCTGGTCAGTCATTGCCGGTCTAGGGTGCTGGGGTTGAGAGCTTCGATGGTCCGTCTGGCCCCCTGTATCTTTCCAAAGTGCTTTTCATGCCTCACCTTGACCTCATCTTGCTTTCTGTGCATGGCTGCATACTAACAACACTCTCTATGGAGCACAATGCAGACTCCATGACTGTGACTACTGTTGATACTCGTACCATTATTCTTTGTGCCTCTGTTGTAGATGATCGATGTTGCGTCCCTCGGATCTCTTCTTCTCCTTGCTCCCCTTCCCCTCCCGCTTGTGTGTTTTTCACTGGTGTTCTCTCTGCTCAATACCAGCGACTGCTACATCATCGCCTGTGTCATGAGGGCTCTGACACTATGTTGAAGCTCATTCGGACACAACCCGCACTCGGTCTTGACGCTACCTCTTTCGAGATGCCGCCCTAGACTAATTGTTCATTCTGTGCTCAGGGTAAGATGCATCGTTGCACCTACCCTGACTCCTGTTCTCGAGATCTTTGCCCTCTCAAGTTGGTCCACTTCAACCTTCTCGATCCTCTTCCTGTCTAGTATTTGTCCGACCGGAACTGATACGTCTAGACCATGACTGATGAATTCACCCGGATACGATAGGTCTACAGCCTGCGCCAGAAGAGTGACGCAGCTCTCACAGTTTTCTTCTGGTTAGTGATGGCTGAGCGTCAGTCTTGCCACGCATATATTCCACTCATAACGTGGTGGCAAGTTTCTTGGTGATATGGACAGTTTCAATGTCGAGCACGAGGCATTTCACCAGGTTTCCACTCCTTGTAGTTCTCAACAGACTGGTGTTTCTGAGCGCTAGAACCATACCATGGAGGATGCGGTTTGTGCTATGCGGTCTGAGTGCGGTCTCCCGGAATCCTTCGGATTTGAAGAATTTGCCTACATGACGTGGGTCTAGAACCGCCTCCCGCACGGTCCCCTTCCGGACCACGTTACATTATACGAGCTCTGGTTTAGCCACCGTACTGATCTGTGTCTCGCTCGTGTCCGGGAATCTGTGGCTTTTTTGTGGTACACCGAGGACCATGCGGGGTCCAAGGTCTCCCTACGGGGTCCCTTGTGTGCCTTTTTTGACATCTCCTTGTGGTCGAAGGCCTGGCGTTTTGGGGACCCCGCGCGTCGTCGCATCGTTGAGTCGCGCGACGCGCTCTTCTTTTAGTCTCTCACCTTCCATGACCTCTATCATGTCGATCTCCGTCACGCAAGTTCCTGCGTGTGAGGATTCTTGATGGATAGGGGAGTGTGGACCTATGAGCACCTCTCATCCGGCTGATGTGTTCGTTCGAGACCCCTCCACTTCTCGGTCTCCGGCTCTTGATGACCCAGCAATCATAGATGTCGGCCGAGAGACCTCTCCAGCCCAACCTGTCTCTACCCATGTTCCCTCAACCCCATAGGCAACCATGATCCTGTACCTATGTCCCCCAGTACTCTGGCCTCTGTGTGTCATCTTGTATCTGCTCCGACTACTACACCCGGCCCTGTGTCTCCCATCATTTCATCAGCATCTCCTCACACTACATCATCTCCCCCTTTGCCTCAGTCCTCATCAGATATGGTTGTGCCTGTCTCTGACCGTGAGGTGAGCTCCTCCAGCCTTGGTCACTCGCATGAGCCCGGTGGTCGTCTTTGACCACTGATCTCCAAAGTCTTGCGAGTGCCCGATCTCGCACCTAGGCGCTCCACTCGCAGTGTTGCGAGTGGTGATCGTGGCACAAAGGCCCTAGGTCTGAGTGTCCATAAATATTACACAAAGGTACATTGAGCATGCCCTGTAGGACACGATCTCATCACTTGTGATTTTTGCATCGCTTGTGATGCAGCAGGTGACCTTCTGGTTGTCAGGCCCAACTCTGAGGCATGTGCACTCGCCACTCAGAGCTCTCCCTCGATGGCGCCTGATCCGAGCACATTGAGGACAGCTCTCTCATCAGAGGGTGCAGATGCCAGGCGTGCTACTTGCGAGGATAACCTTCGTGCCATCTGAGAGCACGGAGTTTTTAAGCTAGTTGACCTTTCACCTAAGAGGAAGGCTATTCAGATCAAGTAGGTTTTTCGCAAGAAAGTGAAGCCGTATGGCTCACTGGAATGCCACAAGGCTCACTTGGTCATCAAGGGGTATTCCCACATCGAGGGCATCGATTACACTGACACCATTGCCCCTGTTGGCCGCATGACCTCAGCTCGAGCTCTTTTTGGTATGGTGGCTCAGCGTGAGTGGGAACTACACCAAATGGATCTGAACAATGCGTTCCTCCATGGTTCTTTGGATGAGGAGATTTATGTGGCTGATCCACCAAGCATTGAGGATGGTGATAAGGTCTGGCGCTTGTGCAAGTACTGACTCAAGCCATCTCCTTGGTGCTGAAACCGAGAGATTATAGGCACTCTGACTCGTATGAGATATGTACAGAGTGAGCTAGATCCCTCTCTCTTTATCCGACGGTCTCCTGAGCGGTTCACTACCATCCTGGTCTACGTGGACGACCTTCTTATTGTGTCTCCCTCCATGAAGGCCATGAAGGAGGCCAAGGCGGTCCTCCACACTGCCTAGAAGATGAAGGATCTTGGTCCTGCAGTGGTGTTTCTTGGCATGGAGATCGTGTGACAACGCATACATCAGACACTTTTGCTCCATCAGGCCCAATATGCACGTGTTTTGGGAGAGCATTTCAGTGATCTCCTTGGCGCAATGCTCATGGCCTCCACACCTCTCACACCTGACGGGCAGGATGCCCTGAAGGTGGATGATCCCACACAACTGGGGGGGGGGACAGTGGATGTGACCTTGTACCTCCGTCTCATCGGATCTCTGATGTACATGGCACTACCACACGCCCCGACATCGCTTTTCCCGTTAACCTCCTTGTATAGTTTTTGCAAGCTCCACGTGCTAGAGCCCTTCATGTGGCTTTGCGAGTGGTGCTAGGCAGCAGGTTGGGGCAGCATTGTTGTTGATGTAGTGTCCGGGCTTCCACGCTCATTGCTTAGTCTGTTGTCCCCTCAGTCTGCCGCTCTAGAGTCTAAGTTCGGATGCTCTGGGTTTGTTACTGAGAAACGTGCATGCCAGTGTTAGCACCTGAAAGCAGCTGAAAACAGAAAGTGAATGATTAGGAATGAATAATGAACAACAACAGGAGACCCCTCCAAGTTCCAGCCCCCCCCCCTCCCAGCTCTGTATAGCTTGTTACTCAGCTAACCAGCCAATCACAGAATAGATGTAGACCTGTTTCTGGCAGGAAGGGTTTTCTCGATGAGCCCTGCCAGACGGCCGGCAGCACAAAACCCAGGCGTCATCCGTTTTGCTTGAAAACTAGACCATGCCATAACACCAAGGTGGTGAACGCAGTCTTGTGGTCAGAAACAACAAAAAACAGCAGCAAATAGTTATGGCTGCCCAAACCCACGCAGTGCCTACAATGGTCCATGATGCCAAACACTGCCACACAACATGAGACGTAGACCCTAGACAGAGCATGACGTCGTAGACGCAACAATACAGTCAGATCTAGTACTGGACGCATGTGAACAGCATCTGCAGTGGCAGTGACCGCCGGTGACCCGACCGCCGAGGAGGCCTGTCGATGGAGCTGAGCACGTTGCCATAGGGAGGAGGCTCTAGTGAGCTGCATGTAGGCCTCGGCGTGCGTTGGCTCTAGTGGACGATACTCTAGCAGTTTCAAGTCTCACCGTCAATCATCTGCACGCTGATGTACACAAGCCGGGAGGACACAACAGAGCACAATGAGAGATGTGAGAAAACCAACAGTCTCCACACCGTACCTCAAACTATGTTTTCACCGGCAGAGTTCAGTGGTTCTTGATGGCTATACCAACAATGACTGGGCCTGGAGTCCAGATGGCCGCAATCGCACCGGATATATGTTTTTACTAAGTGGTATCGCAGTGTCCTGGCGTACCGTGAAACAGGGCTACATTGTACGTAGCTCGTCGGAGGCATATTATGTTGCTCTGGGTGCAGGGGCTGCTAAGGGAGTATGGCTGCAGCGCCTGTTCTTTGAGTTGATTCAGTCAGTGTCCGTCATTGTGCTTAGTTGCGACAACCAGAGTGCTCTTGCCATTGCGGAGAACTCTGGTGTTTTCCATGCTCGCACGAAGCACGTTACAGTTGAGCATCATTTCATGCGTGATGTGGTGGAGGGACTTGGATCTCCGTCATATGGGTCGGCACAGACATGCAGCTTGCCAATTTCTTGACGAAGGCACTGGCTCGGGCGACGTTTCTGGTGGCCATTTGTTTTGTTGGGCTTCGCCCCTTGCCTAAGAGTGGTTGAGTGCAAGGTGTATCTGCATCTGTATGAGGATTGTTTCTGTACTCGTTGTTGCATTTGTTTCAGTGCTGCACGTTTATGGACATGCATACCATCGGGTCATGGGGGAGTGTTAAGGTTTGTGAAGTTCCTGTCAACCTGTACAGTAAAATCTTACCGCTGGGTTGTGTCCATGCCAGTGCAGATCCCTTATGTAGACCGAGGTGGCATCAGTGTGTTGTCTGGTGATGGACCACCAAATCGGAGCTGACCGACGACTGCCCTAGATTCCTCAATGCTTTCTGGGTCCTTCTACAGTTTTTTGTGCAGCTTGTAGGATTTTATCAGTGGACTAGCCGTGGACCCCATCTTCATGTTTTGCATTGTGTGTCCATCGTTCGATGCCGGATGTTGGTTTGTGTGGCGTCCACCCGTCACGACTGAAGCCAATGCATTATCCATATACCCACGTTGGCGGTGTATGATAGAGAAGGGCGTGACGCCACGATGAGCCTCCGGATTGTCCCGAGACTTCTCCAGCACCTACTATAGCACCGGCGAGATGCGGTCAACGCGTTCCGGTAGCCCTGTTGGCTTCTCCGGAGTTAGGAGGCTTTTCTTGGTTGTTTGAGATCCGCACACCCGGGTGGACTGTACCGGTGCGACAAGGAGATCCGGCGGCTGTACTAGCGCTTTCGATGTTCAGAAAGCTGTTTTGGATGTCTGGACGCTGATTTCCAGATTTTCTAGCACTGCTCCTATCTTCTCGGCGGTCGAGACCCAGGCACTCGAAGATCTATTCCGGTGCCTCAAGGAAACCATCGTTGTTGTTATAGTGGTGTACGTAGTGTTTTCTCCCCGCTGACTCGTTTGGTTTCAGTGGGGGTGACGGGGCCCAGTGCAACTTGCTGTCGGCGCCCCTACTTAAGCCCGCTAGGGGCTCATTAGTACTCTCTCCTTGTTCTTTTACATTCAGCACTCCAGGCTTAGCCAAACTCTTGCCGTCTTACATTGCACTCACACACAAAGCTCACGTTCATTTTTGCATGGACGTGCATGCCCCAAGTCATTTCCAATTTGGTATCAGAGCACAGGGGGGCATGTGGGCAGTAGAAGTAGCAACATTGGGCAAAACGCAAAGAGAACGCGCCACGTGCCGCCACGTCGGTAGCAGTGTGAGGGAGCGCCATGCGACTGCACGTAAACGCCACAAGGGCGATGAGCCGCGCACCGCTGCATTAAAGATTGCGGTGGCAACACCAATAGCAGCAGCAGACGTAGCAGCCGCTGCAACTGCGTTGCCTCGCAACAGGAGTAGTGGCGGCAGTGCAGCCGCTCACAGCAACAGCAACCGCGGTGGCTGCAGCAAAGCAGCGGCTAGTACTAGCATTTGCAGCAGCTGCATAGGGGGCAGCAGCAGCACTAGCAATAGCCGTTGTGCCGTGGAGCAACAACAGCAAGAGCAGCTGCAGTAGCACATCAGCCACTGCAGTAGCAGCGTCAGCAACAGCAGCATGTAATAGCAGCAACAGCAGACATTGCACAAGCGGAGGCAACAGCAGTAGCGTGCAGCAGCAACAGCAGTAGCAGCAGCGTGCAGCAACAGCAGTAGCGGCGAAAACAGCAAGCAGTAGCGGCAGCAACAACAATAGAAGTGGCGGTAGCACCAAGCAGCAATAGCAGCTGCTGCACATAGCAACAGCAGCAACAACAGCAACAGAAGCAGCAGCAGCAGCAAAAGCAGGAGCACCACCAGCAGCAGAAGCCGTAGCACCAACAGCAACTGCAGTAGCTGCACCTGCCGCTGTAGCTGCTGGTGCCGAAGCGAGGAGGGCCTCGTAGCCATCCTCTAAGAATCGGCCATCGACCCATCAGAGGGGGGGGGCTCTGTGGGGGCCCGTCTGCCGCGTTCTCCCCTCCCCCTCCTCGAGGGGGCCCTCAAAGGGCCTCGTCGAGCCCCTCCGAGGGGCCCCTCTGAGGGGCCCGTCAGCTCCGTCAGCCCCGTCGGCTGATGGACGGAGGGAGGGGCGGACCCATCCCCGCTCCCCTCTCCCCACTCACTCGCTCACTCGCTCACTTGCTCGCTTTTTTCTGCAAGAGAGCAAGAAGCAAGGGGGGGGGGGCAACCTGAAATCGCCCCCTACTTTTCTTTTTTCAGTCCCCCCTTCATCCTGACCTGCCCCCATTCTCGGGGGCAATCCAGAACCGGGTGACGGGCAAACCCGGGTTGAGCAGAGGAGGAAAAAAAAGCGACGAGGATTTGGAAAAAAAAAGGGTGGACATTGGGATAGAGAGAAGATAGACCAAAAGAAAAAAAAAGTGGCAGGTGAAGGCAAATGTAGAAAAAAGGGGACTGGGGACAAGAAGAAAAGATCGTGCGGGGCCATAGAACATCCCGGCATAACACCGACACCTACAATAGTGGGAGCCACTACAACAACAGTAACTCCCATAGCAGCAGCAGCGGCAGTTGCAGCAATGTTTGTAGGTTTGCCTTCCCGACCGAGAGTAGGTTGTGGTGTCACCGGCAATCTCCACTCTGAGATGTCTCCCTAGGGCGTGTCGATTGGTGCGCGCACTTCACTCCATAGGATCGACAGCGGATTTGAGTCTTACCATCTCCGAGCGCTGGGTCGTCTACCGCTTGGAGCAGCAGCCACACCTACAGTCGCCACCCCTTCTTGTCTTGTAGAAGTCTTTGCTGTATTAGTGGTAGCAGCATTAGTGGCCGCAGTTACTGAGACTCCAGTCTCCAGGCATGCTGTGGTAGTGGAGCACTTCCCGTCTGGTCACGTTTGCTGACCCAGACGCCGTGATATCAAGGAGCGACAGTACCTCTCGGCCTCTTTCACTCCCGTGGCTTGGTGTTTACCACTGGGAGTAGGTGCCCTTGGTACCTGTCCATCGTCGAGCGCACGAGATGAGTGCGCGGACATCTGAGCAAGCACACTGCATGTTTCCCTGTTACTACTGTGGTTATGGATGTCATGGTTGGCGGCGCTGTCGGACGCACCCTCCCGGCTGGCATCCACCTTGGCTACAGCCTCGTCCAAGCATGCGTCCTCCACAGCATACAAATCTGCCGGCATTGGTGGAACCCCTAGTTGGACCTCTGGCGAGCATATTCCTCGAGATCCACGGCCTACAGCAGACGGTGCAACAGCTTTGTGACCTGGTCGTCACTGAGCATCCTTCTGCTACTCATTTGTCCATAGCCTCTTCAATCACATCTCCTCCATCTTCTCCTCCTTCCTCATCCGATGGTGTACCCTAAGCTCCACCTACCAGCAAGTCCCAGGCTGCCACCATCCTTTTGATCCTCCACTGTGCTGCGACCACGACCCCACCTCGTGATGACATGTCTTCATGCAGTCGTTCCAGTCGAATGACCCCGCGTCGTCGGCGACACCGCTTCGCACGCCGTGCTCGTGCCGGTTTGGCTACATCCTCCACCTCCTCGGCTTCCCTTGTTGTGCCTGTCGAGAGGGAGTGTGGTCACTACGCATTGCCTGATGAGATTGCAATGACAAGATTGGCACTCGCGTCGGGCCGTGGTGCCCGAGCGTTAGCTCAGGCAGACTCAAATGATACGATGACAACACATGGCGTGGAGTTTGATCCCGACAGGGCGTTCATGGTGGAGACTTGCCTGTCATTGTCTGGGCTAGATCCGCATCTTCCACAGCAGCAGGTGACATTAGGAGGAGCAGAGGTACGGCGTCCCTAGGCGGTGCCACTTGCGGCTTCGACTGGTTGGGGCCTAACGACGGCACATGAGTCCCTGCAGACTCACTACTGTCCGATGGATGTGGGAGTAGCTGGGACGTGCATGTCATCGAGTTTGATATCTACACTGGGCCAGGAGCTGAACGTTCTGCAACAACAGATTGCATAAGGAGGAGTGCAGGTGCCGCGTGCCTAGGCGGAATCAGTCGCGACTCCGACCGGTAACGGCCTAGCGGTAGCAGAGGAGTCCCGTGCAGATCAGGATGCCCCATGCAGAGTTCCGGGGGCATTGGCGCACGCGACTCACTCCAGCCCGACAGCAGTTGTAGTGCATGAGCAAGGTTGGCCGACTGGTCTTTTAGAGGTTGAGGCATTCTTCAGAGCAGAAGTTTTGAGAGTTGTCACTGGGGGATCTGCTACACCACACACAATAGGCTCCATCGTGTCATCTATGCCACCTGAGGACGAGCTTCAACGTGAGGAGTCGTCGATGTTCCCAGAGTCTACGTGTTCCGATACACACGACGGAGCAGTGACACACATGATGGAGTTAGACAGTGGTCCTCACTCCATTATCGAGTAGGTGGTAGTGACCAGCCTTCCCGGCGAGAAAGTGCGTGAGTGCCAGCTGCGCTTGTTGGTCGCCTTGACGAGCATTGTCAAGGCGAAGTATTACACACTAGTGTCTACTACGACGGCAGTCCAGGACCATGGAGCACATCTGTACACGCGGATGGAGTCACCTTGTCAGCAGGAGTTGAGTTCTGCCCCCTCATTTTCACCTGTTAGTGACCCTGCTGATCATATCAACGTTGAGAGTGGCAGTACCTGCACGCACGACATTTCCACGTACTCCACCGACTCTGACTACTCCTCCTTGTCCTTCTTTCTTGGCATGCAACCACTCACTCCTCGTATGACAGACATGAGTTGTGGTGTGGATGCGACACTTGCAGCTGCATCTGATGCTCTAACGTCTCTACTCATTACGAGTTTGGCTGACCCCCAGGAGGATGTAGTAGCACTGGCTCCATCGTCTCTAGCAGCAGAGATATAGATAGAGTTGTACTCACGAATTCTGAAGTTTGCATGTACAGCATTCAGTGAGGCATAGTTTATGCTACGCAAGGCAGACGTGGGCCACCTCCACATGTCTGAGGCAGATTACGCCGACCTTTAGGAGCATGTAGTGATGCTGTACCGGGAGATGATGGCAACGCATGAGTGATTCTCAGAGTAGGGGAGCATCACTACCATCAGTACGAGCCTTCCGCCACCACCATCTAGCACATCCATACTCGGGGAGGATCTTGTAGCAGCTCTGATTATAACATTTGACGCACACACTACCATAAGCGAGCTCATACTACTTTGAGTTTCCTCCATCGTCGCTCCTGTCGACTCCGTAACTGCTCCTCCTTGTGCGGCTCCCATCACGCACCTTCATCCAACCGACTCAGCTGCTCCATCGTCATCTTCATCCATGAGTGGTGATCCGGTTTGTCCCTCCAGCTCTCCTCTTATGGCAGTACACCCATGTGCCTTAGGGTGCTCTATCCCTCCTCGGAGGCCAGCTCCGCCACTTCATCCAAGCTTGCGTGCTGCTCGCCCATTCCCTTTCCTCCGTGGTACATAGATACATTGTGGTAGAGCAGAGAGAGGACGGACTGTGAGTTGGGACCCTTGGCAGTCACGCGAGGGCAGGCACAATCCATGTGATGAAGATTGACGTGAGGAGGCGTAGCCGGAGACACTACTTTGTCTTTGAGCATGGGAGCCGACTCGCACGTGACAGGGGGAGCTATCTTTGCATGATGGATACACCACATGGCTCATCGCCCAGGATCTGTTCAGCTACAACATCAGCATCTCCATCGAGAACATTGCTACCAGGTTCATCTGCCGAGGGGGAGCATTGTGTGGACCTCGACCTGACGCAACGTCATGGGAGATGCATGGCGAGGTCCATGCGCTGCTATGAGCACATACATCATCCGGCGTGTGGTTCATACGATGTGCCTGCACATTTGCATGTGGATGGTAGCACACTGTTGGTCGAGACGCGGACACTTGGTGGGTTGTACCGGTGTCACGAGGAGACCATGTGATCGTGTGTCTTGGTGTGTGGCTATACTGCGTGTGGCATGTGCATGCGAGCTGGGTCGCTCTTAGTGGTCGAGACCCGGAAACGTGGTCAGTTGCACCCATGTTACGAGGAGATCCTCCCATGATCCTGTGTTTGGATGATGATGCTGCTTTGTTGGATTGCTCATAGCGGTCGAGACCCGGGCACTGGCATCGCCAGTGTCACGAGGAGACCATGTTGTCGTCTGACATGTGTATGATATGCATTACACTGGTTTGTGCGCGTGTGCATCACTCCTCTCATGGTCGAGACCCAGACACTTGGTGAGATTTGCCAGTGTCGCGGGAGACATTCAATGGGTAGCAGATCAGTGTGTGTGTCGTTTACTGGTGTACATTACGGTTTGGCATACCTTGTTGCTTCGTGCCTTTGTTCGTTTGTTCTGGCATGGACGGCTATGTCACCCAGAGGGAGTGTTGGTTTGTGTAGCTTCCACTCGTCACGACTGACGCCGATGCATCATCCATATACCCACGTTGAAGGTCATGATAGAGAAGGGCGTGACGCCCCAACGAGCCTCCGGAATGTCCCAAAACATCTCCAGCGCCTACTACAGCGCCGGCTAGATGCGGTCGACACGTTCCGGTAGCCCTGTTGGCTTCTCCAGAGTCTGGAGGGTTTCTTCGGTGTGTTGAGACCCGCGCAATCGATGGATTGTGCCGGTGCGACAAGGAGACCCGGTGGCTCACCTAGCTCTTCCGATGTTCAGAAGGTTGTTTTGGATGTCTGGATGCTGATTTCGAGATTTTCTAGCACTGTTCGTGTTTTCTCGGCGGTCGAGACCCGAGCACTCGGAGAGCTGTTCCGGTGCCTCGAGGAGACCACCATTACTGTTATAGTGGTGTACGCAATTTGTTCTCCCCGCTGACTCGTTTGGGTTCAGCGGGGGTGATGGGGCCTGGTGCAACTTGCTGCCGGCGCCCCTACTTAAGCCCGCTAGGGGCTCATTTGTACTTTCTCCTTGTTCTTTTACTTTCAGCGTTCCAGACTTAGCCAAATTCTTGCCGTCTTGCATTAGACCCACACACAGAGCTCATATTTGTTTTTGCATGGGCGTGCATGCCCTAAATCATTTCCAATTGCTTTTTTGCATGGGTGTGCATTCTGATTTTCATGTTTTGCATTGTGTGTCCACCGTTCCATGCCAGATGCATGCATGTAAGCAGACCTAGGGTCCGGCTTGGGATCTTGAATTGGAAAAATTCTAGGTCATGGAGGCCCATGCAGAAACAAACATGAGCTTTGTGTATGAGTGCGATATAAGACGACAAGAATTTGGCAAAGTGTGGAACGCTGAATATAAAAGAACAAGGAGAGTTTACAAATGAGCCCCTAGGAGGCTTATACAGGGGCGCCGGCATCTAGCGGCCCCGGGCCCCATCACTCCTGCTCAACCCAAATGAGTCAATAGGGAGAACACACTACATACACCATGACAGCACCGAAGGTGGTCTCCTCCAAGCACCAGAACAGCTCTCCGAGTGCCCGGGTCTCGACCACCGAGAGAATATGAGCAGTGCCAAAAAATCTCGGAATCAACATCTTGACATCACAGACGGTTTTCCAAACATCGGAAGCCCCATAACAGCCATCGGGTCTCCTCGTCGCACCGGTACAGTCCACCAGGTATGCGGGTCTCAACCCACCAAGAAAACTCTCCTACCTCCTGACAAGCCCACATGGCTATCGGAACGCATCGACCGCGTCTCGCCGGCGTTGTCGTAGGTGCTATAGAAGTCTCGGTGTAGTCTGCAGGCCCGTAGTGCCGTTACGTCCTCCTCTACCATATACCCCAAATGTGGGTATATCGGTTAACCAGCGGTGTCGGTTGTGACGGGTGGAAGTCACACAAACCAACACTCCCCCTGGCTGACATAGCCGTCCACGCCAGAACAAACGAACGAAGGCATGGAACAACAAGTTATGCCAAACTGTAACATACACCACGCAACCACACACACACACCTCCGCTACCCACCTAAGGTCTCCCAAGACACTGGCACATGCTACTAAGTGTCTGGGTCTCGACCATGAGAGGAGTGATGTACACGTGCACAAACCAGTGTAATGCACATCACACACATGTCAGGCGATAAGGGGGTCTCCGCATGACACGGGCGGTACCAGTGCCCAGGTCTAGACCGCTACGAGCAATTCAACACAATGACATCATCATCTAAATACAGGATCATGGGAGGATCTTCTCGTAACACGGGTGCAACCCACCACATGTCCGGGTCTCGACCACTAAGAGCAAACCAGCTTGAATACACATGCCACATGCAGTATAGACACACACCAAGACACACGATCACATGGTCTCCTCGTTACACTGGTACAATCCACCAAGTGTCCGCGTCTCGACCAACAGTGTGTTATTGTCTACATGCAGCTGTGCAGGCATGTAACATGAGCCACACGCCGGATGATGTAGATGCTCATAGCAGGGCATGGACCTCACCATGCATCTCCCATGATGTCGCATCATATCGAGGTCCACATAACACTCCCCCTGAGCAGATGAACATGGTAGCAATTTCCTTGGTGGAGATGTTGATGTCGTAGCTGAATAGATCCAAGGCAATGAGTCATGTGGTATATCCATCATGCAGATATAGCTCCCCCAGTCAGGTGGGAGTCGGCTCCCTCCCTCAAAGACAAAGTTGTGTCTCCGGCTAGGACTCCTCACGTCGCAGCTGCATCACCTAGGGTGTACCAGTCCTCGCGTAACTTCCAAGGGTCCCAAATCACGGTCTTTCCCGTCTCCGCTCTATCCCGATGCATCTGTGTACGTCAAAGGAAAGGGAATGGGCGAGCAGCACGCATGCCTGGATGAAGTGGTGGAGTTGGCCTCCAATATGGGATAGCACACCCTGAGGCACAAGGGTGAACTGCCAGAAGAGGAGGGCCGGAGCGATGAACCGGATTACCACTCGTGGATGAAGATAACGATGGGGCAGGTGAGTCGGGTGGATGAAGGTGCGTGATGGCTGTAGTAGAAGGAGGAGCGATGATGGGGTCGACAGGAGCGAGGATGGCGGAAGCCGAAGGCATGCTCACCTCTCCTATGACAGTGTCTCCAACGGAAGTCATACTTGGAGCTGGTACAAGATCCTCCCAGAGTATAGGTGTGCCAAATGCTGCTGGCAAAAGGCTCTTGCCGATAACAGTGATGCGTACCTCCTCTGAGAATTGCTCACGCGCTGCCATCATCTCCCGTTGTAGCACGACTACACGCTCCTGCTAATGAGCATAATCTGCCTCAGACATGTCGAGGTGGCCCATGTCGACCTTGTGTAGGATAATTTCTACCTCTCTGGATGCTGTTCATGCAGACTACACAACTCGTAAGTACAGCACCATCTGCATCTCTGCTGCTGAAGACAATGGAACTGGTACTCCTACATCCTCCTAGGGGTCAACCAAGCCCGCAATGTGCTAAGACGCTGGAACATCAGATGCACCTGGAGGTGTTGCATCCACATCACAGCTCGTGTCCATCATGGGAGGAGTGAGCGGTCGCATGCCAAGAGAGAAGGAGAAGGAGGAGTCGTCAGAGTCCGTGGAGGATGTGGAAATGTCGTAGGTACTACCACTCTCAGCGCTGATGTGATCTGCAAGGTCACCAGTAGGTGAAAACGAGGGGGTAGAACTCAGCTCCTGTTGACGATGTGACTCCATCCGAGTGCACGGAACTGCTCCAGTGTCCTCGACTACACAGGTGTGCAGGACTTTGGCTCGACAATGCTCGTCAAGGCGACAAACAACCGCAGCTGGAGCTCACGCACTGTCTTGCCGGGAAGGCTGGTCGCTGCCACCTGCTCGATGATAGAGTGAGGACCACCATCTGACTCCGTTATGTATGTCGTTGCTTGGTCGTGTGTATGGGAACCCGGAGACTCAGGGAACATGGGTGACTCATTACGCTGAAGCTGGTCTCGAGGTAGCGCAGATGACACGATGAAGCCTGCTAAGTTTGCCGCAGCACGTGTCCCAATGACACCTCTCAGAACTGCTGCTCTCAAGAATGCCTCAATCTCCAAAAGACCAACCGGCCGACTCTGCTCATGTACTACGACCACTATCATACAAGTGAATCTTGTGCGCCAACGCCCCCGAAGATCCGTGTGGGGCATCCCGATCCGCACAATACTCTTATGCCACTGCTAAGCCGCCACAGATCAAAGTCGCAAGTGGCACCGCCCAAGCACGTGGCACCTACACTTCTTCTGATGCAACCTGCTGCTGTAGAATGTTCGGCTCTTGCCCTAGCGTAGATGTCGAGCTCGATGACACACATGTCTCAAGCCTTACCACCTCCGCCAAACTGGTGTGAACCTGCTGCACACACTCTCCCAAAAGTCTGGTAGACGCATCCCGATCCATACGGGACTCCTGTACCGCCGCTGGGCCTCCACCGGTCAGAGCCGCGAGTGGCACTGTCCAAGGACACTGTGTCTGCGCTCCTCCTGATGTAACCTGCTGCTGCGGGAGATCTGGATCCAGCCTGGACGTCAAAGTCGGGCTCGATGACACAGAAGTCTCCACCATGAACGCCATGTCGAGATCGGACTCCACACCATGTGCTGTCACCGCATCATCTAAGTCTGCCTGAGCTGACGCTCGGGCACCACGGTTTGGCGCGAGTGCGGATCCTGTCGTTACGGTCACATGAGGCAATCCACACTACCACACTCGCCCCCGACAGGTATAGCAACGGAGGCTGAGGAGGTGGAGAATGTATCAAAACTGGCACAAGCACGGCGTGGAGATCACTGACGCCGACGACGCGAGGTCACTCGATTGGAACGACTGCATGAAGACATGTCATCGCGACGTGGCGTCGTGGTCGCAGTAGAGTGGAGGATCGAAAGGATGGTGGCAGCCTAGGACTCGCTGGCAGGTGGAGCTTAAGGTACACCATCGGATGAGGAAGGAGGAGAGGATGGATGAGATGTGATCAAAGAGGTTGTCGACAAAACAAGTAGTAGAAGCACGCTCAGTGAAGACGAGGTCACAAAGCCACTGCACCGTCTGCCGTAGACCGTGTATCTCGACGAATATGCTCGCCGGAGGTCCAGCTACGGGATCTACCAACGCCGGCATATCCATATGCTGTAGAGGACGTAGGCTCGGACGGGGCTATAGCCCAACGTGGATGCCAACCGGGAGGGCGCATCCGACAGCGACGCTAACCATGACGTCCATCACCACAGTAGTAACAGGCGAATGCGCAGTGCCCCTGCCCAGATGTCCACGCACTCCTCTCTTGTGCTTGACGATGGATAGGTACCAAGGGCACCTACTCCCAGTGGTAAACACTAAGCCATGGGAGAGAATGAGGCCAGGAGGTACTGTTGCTCCTGGAGGTCACGGCATCCGGGTTAGCAAACGTGACCAGACGGGAAGTGCTGCACTACCACAGCATGCCCGGAGACTAGAGTCTCACTAACTGCGGCCACTAATGCTGCTGCCACTAATACAGCAAAGACTGCTCCAAGATGAGAAGGGATGGCGGCTACAGGTGTGGTTGCTGCTCCAAGTAGTAGAGGACCCAGTCCTCGGAGACGGTAAGACTCGAATCCACCGTCAATCCTATGGAGTGAAGTGCGCGCACGAATCCACGGGTCCCAGGAAGACGCCAGTCTAGGACGCGTCTCGAAGCAGAGATCGCCACCGACGACAGTCCGCTGCCGGTTGAGAATGCAAAACTGCAAGCTCTAGCGCAAGGGTTGCACTATGTATTCGTCGACACTCCACCGCCTGATGCTGCTATTGCGGCTATGGAAGCTGCTTCTGCTGAGGCGGTAGTAGTTGGAAGATTCTCCCTTTTTTTTGCTGCTTTTTTTCCCCTTGCCCTCGGCCACTCCCTTTTTTTGTTGCCCTCACCCGCCACCTTTTTATTCTCCATCTCCCCCTATTTTCTTGGTCCCTCCTTTTTTTTTCTCTTTGTGCTCATCTCGGGTCTGACCGTCACCCGGTTCTAGATTGCCCCCTGGAAAAGGGGCGGGTCAGGATTGGGTTGGGAACAAAAACAACAAGGAGGTGATGTCAGGTCCCCCCCCCCTCGCTCCTTGCTCGCTCGCAAAAAAAAAGCGAGCGACGGAGCCCTCCGAGGGTCCCCTCGAAAGGAGGGGAGGGGGTTGAAAGGGGCCGACAGGACCCCCCCTCGGAGAGGCCCCCTAATGGGGGTTGAGGAGGCCCCTCCGAGGGGGCGGGGGCCCTCACAGGAGGGCTACAAGGCCCTCCTACAGCAACAACTGCAGTGGCGGGTACAGCTGCTGCGGTTGCTGCTACTACTACTACTTCCGCCACTGTTGCTACTGCTACTCTGTGCAGCAGAAGCTACTGCTGCTGCTCGATGCTACCACCGCTGCTACTTCTGCTGTTGCTGCCGTTGCTAAACTGCGCAACAACTTGCTGCTGCACGCTGCTGCTGTTGTCGCCGCTATTGCAATGGCAGCTACTGCTGCTTCTGTGTGCTGCTGCTACTGACGTCGCTGCTGCACCGGCTGATGCGCTGCTACAGCTACTGTTGCTGCTGCTGCCGCACCACAAAGCGGTTGCTGCTACTGCTGCTACTGCTCCCTATGCAGCTCCTGCGAATGCTAGTGCTGACCGCAGCCGCTAATGCTGTTGTGCGTGGCTCACCGTCCCTCTGGCGTTCACGTGCAATCATTTCGCGCTCCCTCACGCTGTTGCCGACGTGGCGCCACGTGGCGCGTTCTCTTCGCGTTCCACCCACGTCCGCTGCTTCTGCTGCTCACACACCCCCCCTGCGCTCTGATACCAAATTGGAAATATTTTAGGGCATGTAGGTCCATGCAAAAACAAACATGAGCTCTATGTGTGAGTGTGATGTAAGACATCAAGAATTTGGCAAAGTCTGGAAAGCTGAATACAAAAGAACAAGGAGAGTTTACAAATGAGCCCCTAGGAAGGTTAAATAGGGGTGCCGGCAGTTAGCCGCACCGGGCCCCGTCACTCCTGCTGAACCCAAATGAGTCAACAGGAAGAACACTGCATGCACCATGATAGCAACAAAGGTGGTCTCCTCAAGGCACGGGAACAGCTCTCCAAGTGCCCGGGTCTCGACCACCGAGAAAATATGAGCAGTGCCAAAAAATCTCGGAATCAAGATCTTGACATCACAGTTGGCTTTCCGAACATCGGAAGCCCCACAACAGCCATCAGGTCTCCTCGTCGCAACGGTACAGTCCACCGGGTGCGCGGGTCTCAACCCACCGAGAAACCTCTCCTACCTCCTGACAAGCCTACATGGTTGCCGGAACGCATCGACCGCATCTCGCCGGCATTGTCGTAGGTGCTGGAGAAGTGTCGGTGCAGTCCGCAGGCCCGTCCTGTCATCACGTCCTCCTCTACCATATACCCCGGATGTGGGTACATCGGTAAACTAGCGGTGTCTGTCGTGACGGGTGGAAGCCACACAAACCAACATCTTGCACGTTTAGTTTCATACGGCATAGCGTTCTGCCTTGTTTGCGCAAAGTTATGGCCAAAACAGTGTTCTTCGGCCTGCTTTAGGACAGACCTTGCATTGTCACGTTCGACACCCACCGTCCGCGGTTGCAAGTATTTATGTTGTCGACCTGTCATTTGTTTGCTCTCTTTGCAAATGTTATTGAAGCATTCTGACACTTGTGTCTCCTAGCCAAACTCTTGCCATTGTGTGTACGACTTGTAACTGTCATCACCGTCTGACCAAGCACTGACGCCTAGTTAGCGACTATACTGCTAGGAAGCTTCCATGCATTATCTCAGCCATGCACTCGCTGAACTGGCGGCTTTGTGTAGTCGGATGACGCTCAAGTAAGCAAGTAGGTGCAAGAAACAGCAAGGGTTAGGCCAGGGCCTGTTGTTGTGTGTGTCGTACACAGATTACGGTGACCCCTCGGCTCACGTCCATTCACGTGCAGATCCCTGAGACTGGCGACGGCGGCAGACGGCTGGCGGCTGGCGGCTGGCGGCGGCTGACGCCTAGAAGACTTCAGTATTTTCTATATCCATGCTGTGTCACAGCATGTAGGCGTGCAGCCTATCGGGACATAGATCTCGACAGTGCGGCCGTTCTGGTTCAAGCGGCTTGTCGTTCTGACGTGTCTCCAGGGAATTATGGCCAAAACTGTACTTTTGCCACTGTTTTGTCCTGCTAGAAAATAGTGCCCTTGTGTGCCGTGTGGGTGTGCACTAGATCCGTGACGCTATTTAGGTTGTCCAGACCTCAGTTGTCATTCTCTCACTGCACATTTCAATGTTTGCAGCTTCTGACACTTGTGTTTGTGCCCCTACCCAACCCCTTGCTGTTCTCACCTACACCTGTGTGTGCTAGTGAGTGAGCTGGCTGGCTTTGACTGCCACGCTGGCAATAGCATCGCTACGAGCTCTCTCTCATGGTATCAGAGCAGTAAGCCAGTGCTCGCATAGCTGCGCAGCAGAGACGCAACAGCCACAGAGGTCGTGAGCAACCGCAGCCGTTGCCTTGAGTAGCAACAGCAGCAATGCCCACGGTCTAGGCGGGAGGTCCTGGGAGGGCCCACCACCACTTCGACCGTTCTTTTAAGAAGTCCGCAGTCATTCCGCGGTCATTTCACGGTCGTTCCGCGGTGCTGTGCGATGACAAAGCATCCGCGGCGGACGCGGCAACCGCGCGACCGCGTCGAAACACGCGTCCAGTGCTGCGGAGGCACTCGGCATTCCGAATTCATCACCTCGCAGTGATATTGCCACTATAGATCCGCGGTGTTCCGCGGATCTGCGCAGCTCCACCGCAGCACCTCTGCGGCCGTTCCGGAACACAACGGCGCTGCTCGCTGCAGCTTCGCAATCGCAATTCCGCAACACAGCCTCCGCTTCCAGAACGTGATCACTCCGTGGCGGGTGCGGAACGTGCTGACCGAGGAACCCCAACAGCTCGCAGCATCCCGCCGTGTTCTACATCGGCACGCCCGCGGCGACCATGTGGGGCGCCTTGCCGCATTCCGCGCCACCGCGCTCTTGACCTGACCGTGGTAATCGGCGGTAATCCGCGGTAAAACGCGGTACTCCGTGGTAATCCACGGTGAGCTTCCGCGGTGAGGTTCACCGCGGAAGGGATCCGCGCAGACGTTCCGCGGAAGAGCTTTGTAGAGGGGAGGTTCCGCGGAGGGTAGATTCAGCGGAGACACTCCGTGAAGGAGTTCCGCGGAGGGGAAAACAGGGGAAGGAACCGGTTGCCATGCCAAAGCTAACCTCCTCCAGTGTGGCTGTCGACGCAGCTGTCGAGGGCTGCGCCATCAGCGGTCAACGTCGACCACCGCCATCATCACCACAACGGCAGCAGCAGCAGCAGCAGCCACTACAGCAGCAACAACAGCGACAGCAGCAGCCGCCGCCGCAACACTAGTAACAGCCGCTGTAGTAGTAGCAGCAGCAGCGGCCGCCAAGCCCGACGACATTGGCGCCCCAAGTGCGCGCGCAGGCAGACCTACAGGTGGAGAGCCGCGATACCTTGACGAGGCAGTTTGCCAAACTACATGATCTGGTCAAGAGTTTACTGCCCCAGCAGGAGCAGCAGCATCCGTTGACTAACCTGAACGAGGACCATCTTGCCCACGGCGATAATGCTGATGAGGTCGCGGAGAACCTCTCGGACTTCGGCAAGGAGGGTGAGGAAGAGGTGTTCCGAGCTTGCCTTATCCACCTGGAGGCGCGTCGCAGAGCGCGTGAGGCCAATGCAGCCCTCCAGGGCACCAGCTCCAGCACCAACGCTGACCCGAGCTCGTCTCCCCGCCCACTGAGCTTTGAGGAGCTGGCTCTGCGGGCCCGCCTGGGTAAGGGGATTACCTCCTTGATGCCTGGCCCCGCAGTGGCTTCGGCCGTTGCCCTGTCGACGTTCAAGCCACCCAAGTGGTTTGAGTCAGACCCGCCCGTCTTCCGGACTGGGAACGACTTCAAATCCTGGGAACCACGCTTCCGTATATGGGCCATGAGTGAGGGAGTCCTTCCCTACTACCTCACTCCATACCAGACGTCTGACCCAGCCCAGACACAGATGGCAGTCCTCACAGCTTCCGGCCTAATGAAGGCCGCCCCGGACTTCACCAAGGACTTCAGTCGGTTCCTTGGTGATTCGCTGACCGGCTCAGGAGCTGACCCCTACGCAGCGTGGGCATTGGCCGTCACCCTATTTGAGGACGCCACCTTGGCTTTGACGTCCCAACGCCTCGTCGACTTCAACTCCCTCTGCCAGACTGCTCAGGGTTCTGCAGCTGACTACTAGCGCCGGGCGATCCAACTGTACGAGGAGCTTGGGGACGATGCCCCTGCGCAATACTCCGCCCTCCAGATTATCCTCTACGGCATTCACCTCGACTACGCACGTGTCTTAAGCAACTTTGATCAGATGCTGCTTTGCGACATGGCGAGCGATGGGACCCTGCTGCGCTGGGCCACTCTCCACTTCCTGGATGTCGCCGGTATAGACGTCGCGAACTGCGCTCGCCGTAGCACCACCTCAGCTGCAGTTGCCGTCGCATCCCCCTCCACGCCGTCTACAGCAACGGTGGCTCCGGCTCAGGGAAAGAAGGGCCGCAAAGCGTCAGGTGGTGGTTCCAGCGGTGGGACCTGTAGCGGCACCAGCACTAGTAGTGTCAGCCACAACAACAGCGGCGGGAGTAGCAACAGCAGCGGCGGCAGCAGCAGTAGCGGCGGCAGCAACAGCAGCAGCGGCGCAGGCAGCACGACGGGAAGCCGACTCGTGTGCTTCAACTGCGGGGGTGACCATCGCTATCTCGACTACACTCGCCTGACAAGACGTCCACTGGATTGGGCCAAGGTCACTCGTGGATTGCAGCAGGCGCACGAGGTGCGTATGCGCCAGACGTCCGGTGCGACTGCCCGCTCGGCCGCCACTACCACAGCCTTCCTAGAGGAGTCCGCTGCCACAGCGGGCTACTCCGCGGATCCTCACGACCAGGCGCTCGCCTAACGTGACAGGACGATCGCCGAGCTGCACCAGCTTCTTGCCCTGCGCTCATCGCAGGGAGGTGCGAGTGAGTTGACTGAGTCGAGGGGTCCTACTGCATGTGGACTGTCTATGTCGTTGCGTGATGATGCCTGTGGTGGTCCCCTTGCCCAGCCGTGTGCGTGTGAAGGACCCGATGACGTGTCTTGGTTGCATGCGTCTCATGTATGCTCCGTCGCTCGTCTTGCATCATCGCCTGCCGAGCGACCTGCTGCCGTGCCTTGTTCAGTCGCCGAGTGCCACATTACCCCTTGTACACGCGTCACAGATGCCACATGGGTCGTGGACTCTGGTGCCACCCATCACATGATGTGTCGTCGTGACGCCTTTGTCGTCTTGCATCCCATTGGCGCTGTTCGTTCTGTTCGCACTGCAGCTGGCCATGAGGTCCCTGTCCAGGGTGTTGGGGTTGTGCAGTTCACCGGGCCCGTTGGTCCCGTATACATCTCCGACGTCCTATTTGTACCTGATCTGGAACTCAGCCTGCTGTCGGTCCGTGCTTGTACCAAGATGGGCCTTGGTGTCACGCACACAGCTGCCGATGCTCGCATCTTCGTGCGCGACACCGAGGAGACCATCCTCAGTGGGATGGTCGTTGATGATCTGTACTACATTGCTGGGTCTTCTGCGAGTGTACCTTCTTTGCCTCCTTCTTTCGCTGCTCGTGTTTTCTTCGGTAGTGCTCTGTCCCCCGAGCACCACTGCCTCCTGCATCGACATCTTTGTCATGTGCACCTGGGGGCTGTCGATAGGCTGATCTGCACTTAGCCTGCTCTCGGTCTTGATGCAGCGTCCTTCGAGGCGCCGCCCACGACCGACTGTCTGGCCTGTGCTGAAGGAAAAATGCACCGGTCCACTTATCCTGCGTCTGCCTCCAGGGCTCGTCGGCCCCTGGAGCTTGTCCACTCCAACCTCAATGGCCCGCTCCCGGTCGAATTCCAGGAGGACTGTGGTCGCTACGTCCTGACGTTGACCGATGACTTCACGCGCATGCGCTGGGTCTACAGCCTGCGTCAGAAGAGAAATGCAGCCATTGCGGTCCGCATGAAGCTGGTCATGGCCGAACGCCAGTCTTCCCACCGCCTTCAAACCTTTCCCTCGGACCGCGGCGGTGAGTACCTCGGTGACATGGCTCGCTCCTTCACCGAGCTTGGTGTCTTCCATAACCTCTCCGCTCCCGCCACCCCCCAGCAGAACGGTGTCTCAGAGCGCTGGAACCGCACCATGGAGGATGAGGTCCGTGCCATGCGTGCCAACAGTGCCATGCCTGAGGCCTTTGCCTTCGAGGGCATGGCATACATGACCTGGGTCTTGAACCGCATTCCCCACAGTCCCCTGCTAGGTCACCGCATGCCCTACGAGTTGTGGTACGGACGTCGCGCGGACCTGCGCCTGGCCCGTATCTGGGGCTCCCTTGCCTGCGTCTGGTTCACGCTGGAGGAGCAGGGGAGCAAGCTCTCTCTAAGGGGCTGCCTCTGCGCCTTCGTTGGCGTCGCCCCGCGGTCAAAGGCCTGGCGGTTATGGGACCCTGAGCGCCGCCGCATCGTGGAGTCCCGTGATGCTCTCTTCTTTGAGCACCTCGCCTTCCGCGACCTTGCTCGCATCCACGCTCTGCGTGCTGCTCATGCCCCTGGGTGCTCCGGTCCTTGTCGTGTGGGGGAGGATCCTGGCCCGGTTGGCACAGTGCCCCCGTCCAGTGCGGTCACTCCGTCGCCGGAACCCCCGGGGCTGCCTCCAGCTGTTGTGCCCACTGATACCCCCAGCCTTGCCCCGACTGGGACTCGCTCCTCTTCCCCCGACTCTCCGCTCTTGCCCGTGTCTGAGTGTGTATTCGAGTCGGCCTCCGTGTCTGCGGCTCTGCTTGATCCCGCGTCTGCTCCCACGTGTGAGGCTCAGTCTGACTCTGCGTCCGCACCCGTGTCTAGCTCTGGGCTGTCCTTGTTTCTGGCCGTAGACGCGCCTGCGTCTACCGCAGGCCAACCCCCAGCTGTCGAGGCAACGCTTGCCTCGAGTGGCGCGCCTGCCATGCGGTCCACACCGGCATGTGAGTCAGCAGTGCCCACTACTCCTGCCCTGTCGGATCCCTACACACGGGCACCCGGTGGACGTCTCCGCCCTCGCCCCACGCGCAGCATTGTCAGCGGTGATCCGGGCACAAAGGCCCTTGGCCTGAGTGCTCACGGCCTTGCTGAGGTTCACCCCGGCTGTGCCACTGGTGCGGCACTACTTGCTCATGAGCGCGGTCTTGCTCGTGACGCCGCTGAGTCCATGGTGACGGTCGACCCTCCCTCTGTGGCGTATACCCTGGCTACACGCAGTGCGCCAGTGATGTCTCCCAATTCCACCAGCATACCAGAGGCCTTGTCAGCCCCATAGGCTGAGTAGTGGCGCGCTGCCTGCCAGGCAGAGCTAGATGCCATCCGAGAGCATGGTTTCTTTGAGCTGGTGGGCTTGCCAAAGAACCGCAAGGCTATCAAGGCCAAGTGGGTTCTCCGCAAAAAGCTAAAGCCAGA
>SZWC01003853.1:87151-101752 GCA_023375785.1 Penium margaritaceum | reverse complement strand
TGGTCACGACGTGTCAATCGGCGAAGTCATCTCTCACTGGTCAGTCACATGCACGAGTGATGTGAGTGTGCAACGAGGCCAGAGGTCACCGTGTGATAATGACATGAATTCAACAGGCTCTGGGTCGTTCAAAGTTTCATGCGGCCACTCGTTTCGTTGGACTCTACCCCATCCCTGTTGCAGGTTGATTCCTCATGTGCCGCCTTGCATGTGCTGTGACTGCTGCCTGCAGCGGCTGTGCGCGCCTTGCTCTATACAGTGTCAGTGTCTGCATGTGCATGGACGTGTTTCGCCCTCCGGTCATGGGGGAGTGTTGTTGTGTGTGTCGTACACAGCTTACGGTGACCCCTCGGCTCATGTCCATTCACGTGCAGATCCCTGAGACTAGCGACACCGGCAGAAGGCTGGCGGCCGGCGGCGGCGGACGCCTAGAAGACTTCAGTATTTTCTAGATCCATGCTGTGTCACAGCATGTAGGCGTGCAGCCAGGGCTGATGGCGGTATTACCGGTACCGCGGTATACCGTTGTTTTGTACCGCGGTATTGTCAATACCGCGATACGGTATCTTTTTTTTGGTACCGATATGGTATCGTTACCGACCTCTCAGGGTACCCCTCTATTGTATCGCGGTATTGTACCGCGGTACATTACCGCAATAACACCATACAAAAGGATATGATTTCCCTCTAATACCGGTAACACGTTACAAATGTTGGAGAACGTTATGCCATTATTCACTAGAGCAAGTCCTTCTCCTGCTGTTAGTCAGTCCAAGCGAGATGGACGGCAGCTGTCCAAGAATGAACTATGCAGCCAACCATCGTGACGCGATGGCGCTGAACAACACCAAACCATCGCGTGGCGTGTTGCGACGCGATGGTCTGATGGTGTCCACTGTCCAATGAATCGCGTCACCTCAGGCGACGCGATTCATACTTTAATGAATCGCGTCACCTCGCGTCGCCTGAGGTGACGCGATTCATTGCCATGCTCGTCGCGTCGCCTGTGGCGACGCGACGAGCATGCCACGCGACACGATTAATTGGCAAGCCCAATGAATCGCGTCGCGCTGGGTTGTGGGAGACTATTGAAGAGTCTCCCACAACTTTCAGCCGTCTAGTGACAGCACCGCGAACAAGCGTCTCATGAAGTTGCGAAATTCTCAATGGCACCCAGGAACAGCGGCGGACAGCAGCGGCAAACTGCAGCAGTGGCGGCGGCAGCCAGCAGCGGAAGCAGCAGCAGCGGCAGTGGCAGCCAGGAGCGGCATCCAGCAGCCTGCAGCGGCTGCCAACACCCAGCAGCGCCAGACAGCAGTGACAGACTGCAGTAGTGGCAGCTGCAGCCAGCAGCTGCAACAACAACAGCGGCAGCAGCAGCCAGGAGTGGCATCCAGCAGCCTGCATCGACAGCAAGGAGACAGTAGCGGCAGAGAACAGCCAACACCAACCAGCAGTGGCAGCCAGCAGCGGCAGCCGGCAGCGGGTAGCGGCAGAATTCAGCAATCAGCAGCGGCATACAGCACCAGTCAGCAGTAGCGGCCAGCAGCTAGCAGCTATCAGCAGCCCCCAGCAGCTAGCAGCCAGCAGCCAGCAGCGGCAGCGACAGCACCCTCCTTCCCTTCCCTTTTTGCTAAAGTTCACTCGTCTGTAAACATCATCATATCTCACTTTAACATCATGTGAAGATGTCTGTTTGAAGTTGCTGGTAACCTTCCTAGGTCACACATGTTAGACCAACCATGGACACGCAAGAGACATGCCACGCCATGGATGCGGAAAGCTTGCTTCACTTTGTTCGGTGCAACCAAGACAAGTGTAAAGGGGAGCGAGAGTAGCTAAGTCAAGCGGTGAGCGTGCCTCGCTCCGGGCATCACGCCTGAGCGAGTACACACCGCCACCCGGGGGTCGAGCCCGACCACTTGGGTATTGACCTCACGGCGGCTACTCACCAATGCACGGGAAAACCCGGCACAGTGGCCCCCCAAGGATCAGCAAGTGGGAAATGCAGCTCCCCCAGAAACATTCAACGCAAGCAACATGATGCAGGGCACGGCAGTCAGAGTGTACGGGCCCTAGCATCTTCCACATCACAGAGTCATAAGAGGCACAAGGAGTTAGACGATGGCAACAAGTGCCTCAGAGGAAGCCCTTGGGTGAAGCTGTAGTGGTTGCCAGAAAGCATCAAAGACTTCTGCCAGAGCTGTCACGTTTGTTGCTTCCGCAGGTTGAGCCATGTCATTCAATCTGTACAACGAGATGCACAGTGTGTGACGGGCAAGAGAGCACAGAGTTATGAGTGGCCAACAAACTTCAACACTCCCCCATAGACCGCAGCCAATCACTTCATGCACGTGAGAACTACACAAGGGGTAACGAGAAGTGATAACAGAACGATGAATCAGTCAACCTGGATCACGTGGGTAGATGAGACCAACAGAGTGGACAGCACTTTTGAACACATTATGACTGAGAGCTTTTGTGAGGAAGTCAGCTCGCTGCAACCGCGTGTCCACCCAAGTCACCTGAACAATGCCAGCAGTAATGCACTCGCCAACAAAATGGTGCTCAACATTGATGTGCTTGGTACGTGAATGATGTATGCCGCTATTCTCAGCAATGGCCTTTGTGCTTTGGTTGTCGCAACGCAGAGTGATGCAGCGAATGGGCACACGCAGCTGCTGCAGCAAGCGACAAAGCCAGACAGCCTCACATGTGCCTGCTCCAAGTGCGACATACTCAGCCTCAGCGGTGCTGCGTGCCACACACCCCTGCTTGCCACTTTTCCAAGATACTACAGTGCCGCCAACAAGGAAGATGTAGCCTGTTCGGCTGCGGGCATTAGTGTCATGTGCCCAATCACTGTTTGTGAAGCCATCCACTACCACCGAGGGCTGTGCACGAAAGTACAGTCCGATGCGGGGTGTGGAGAGAGCATAACGCACAACCCGCAATGCAGCCTCAAGGTGCCGTTCACGGGGGCACTCTGAGAACTGGGAAAGGAAGTTCATAGCAAATGCCACATCAGCACGAGTGGTAGTGGCAAGGTACATCAATGAGCCGATGACTCTGAGGTAGTCGGTCTCATCAACCGTCTCACCTAGTGTGGACACCTCCCGAGACTTCAGTAAGGACTGACCGGCAGGCGTCATGGGTGTGGACGCAGTGGAGATGGCTGTGAGGAGCGCTGAGAAGCGCTCCTCCAGACTACGTACATACGCAGCCTGATGAATGTGCAAGGTACGTCGCTGGCGATCACGTTCCAGCTCCATACCAAGGAAGACCCGAGCCGGGCCAAGATCTTTCATCTTGTAATTCGACTGCAGAAGAGCTTTGACAGCTCTGACTGAGGCCGGATCGGGAGAGGCGATGAGGAGGTCATCCACGTAGACGAGGATGGCCACAAGTGGTTTGGTGGGATCACTGAGGAACAGGGCAGGGTCCACGGGGCTTTGTTTGTAGCCACCCTTTTCAAGAGTCGCAGTGATCTCTTGGTTCCAACACCGTGGTGACTGTTTCAAACTGTAGAGGGCCTTGCGCAGACGCCATACCCTTTTTGTTCCATCTGAGAAGCCGGGTGGCTGTACCATGTAAATCTCCTCATCCAAGCTACCATGGAGAAAGGCATTGTTAACATCCATTTGCTCGAGTTCCCAGTCGTGCTCAACGACTAGGCTTAGGAGAGCTCTGGCCGTGGTGTACCTGCCAACTGGTGCAAATGTCTCGTCAAAGTCGACACCCGGGATCTGGGAGAATCCCTTTGCGGTGAGACGAGCCTTGTACCGTTCTATTGTGTTGTCAGGGTTGAGTTTGCGACGGTACACCCACTTGGCTGCGACTGCCTTGTGACCAGGTGGTAGATCCACGAACTCATACATGCCATGTTTAGCAAGTGCATCAAGCTCAGCCTCCATAGCCTTCTCCCACAGCGATGAGTCAGGGGCTGTGCGAGCTGCCTGTACAGTCAGGGGCTTAGGTGCTAGAGGTGCAAGACCAGCGGTAGCAAAGCATGTTGCCATGTACCCAGCCACAGAGGATGACAGGTCAGAGTGAAATTCATCCTCAAGAAGGGAGTATCCAAGACCTGTGCTGGGGTGGACGACCGAGGCCGCAGTGGACAGAGCAGAAGAAGCAAGACCGAGGGCTCGAAGGCCAGGGTCACCAGAGACCACTGGATGAGACTGTGAAGGAAGCGCCCGGAGGCTTCCTCCACGAGTGTAGGGTGATACCGGTGGGATGGACGGTGCACAGGATGAGAGAGGAGGAGAGGAGGAGTGCGGTTGAACAGCCGGGGGCGGAGAGGACGTGGTCTCATGAGCATGAGTCTCGGGTGACGGAGTGACCGCGACGGGAGGAGACACAGATGATGCAAGGGAGACCAAAGTAGGGGACTCTGGAGTAGAGTGAGCGGGCGTGCGAGGAGCCGAGGACTCAGTGTGAGAACTAGACTCAACGGGGGACAACGGTGAGGTAGGACTGGACTCGGGAGAACTGAGCTCGGGAGAACTGGACACAGGAGAACTGGACACAGGAGACAAGGGACGCGCCGACGGGAGAAGAGAGGGCCCAGAGGTTAGAGGACCACCCCCACCCGGAGAGGGCGGAGAGAGAGAGCCACCGAATCGCGGACAGTCGCGTTCAAAGAGGTGTTCAAAGAAGAGGGCATCACGTGATTCACTGACCCGGGATCTAGAGGGGTCCCAAAAGCGCCAGGCTTTGGAGAAGGGAGAGATGCCCAGGAAGATGCAAAGGTGTCCACGCGGAGAGAGCTTGCCGTCTCGTTGGTCCGAGGGGATCCACACAGAGGCAAGACACCCCCAGACTTGGGCAAGCCGAAGATCAGCACGCTGTCCAGTCCAGCGCTCAAAGGGAGTGACTGTGTGAGGGAGAGGGCCGTGAGGGACACGGTTCTAGACCCAGGTCATGTAGCACATGGCCTCGAAGGCAAAGAGGGGCGATAGCCCGGAGGCAGAGAGGAGAGATCGCACCCCATCGGCAAGGGTGCGGTTCCAGCGTTCAGAAACCCCATTCTATTGGGGTGTGTAAGGGGCAGAGGACTCGAGGCGGACACCACGAGACGCAAGAAAGCGAGAGGTGGGACCAAAGAATTCACCTCCACGATCACTGCGAAAGACTCGTAACGAGCGCCCACAGGCACGCTCAGCCTGTGGGAGCCAGGACTCCAGGACATCAGTGACGTCGCTCTTGTGACGAAGGGCAAAGACCCAACGGTAGCGAGAGAAGTCATCCGTCAAGCACAGGACGTAGCGGCCAAGACCACCAAGAAAGTCATGGGACAGAGGACCCATGACGTCCGCATGAACCAGGTCAAGNGATCACTGCGAAAGACTCGTAACGAGCGCCCACAGGCACGCTCAGCCTGTGGGAGCCAGGACTCCAGGACATCAGTGACGTCGCTCTTCTGACGAAGGGCAAAGACCCAACGGTAGCGAGAGAAGTCATCCGTCAAGCACAGGACGTAGCCAAGACCACCAAGAAAGTAATGGGACAGAGGTCCCATGACGTCCGCATGAACCAGGTCAAGAGGGTGAGTGGTTGTTGACTCAGAAAAGGAAAAGGGAGAGCGATGCATCTTTCCACTAGCACAGTCCAGACAAGTGGATGAACAAGGGGGCGCAAACGTGGCAGCTTCAAGCCCAAGGGCAGGCTGAAGGCGCAGTAGGCACTGGATGGCAGCAGTGTGGATGTGACAGAGGTGACGGTGCAAGAGATCGGCATGATCAGGAGACAAGGAATGGGTGACATGAACAAGTGCAGAGGCGGCGGAAGATGAGGGCAGATTGAGGGGGACGCGAAACAGGCGATCACACCGCATGCCACGAAGAACAACACGGCCAGATGAGCGCAGAGAGATTGAGGCGAGTCCACGGCTGGAGGAGAAATCCATGCCCTGGTCATCAAGGGTGGTCACGGAGAGGAGACTGACTTCCAGGTCAGGCACATACAACACGTCAGATAGGTAGACAGTGCCACCAGGACCAACAAAACGTACGACCCCAACACCTTGCACAGGTAGGAGCTGGCCAGAGCCAGTGCGAACAGAGCGGACGGATTGAACGGGACCGAGAGAGACAAACGAAGAGCGACAAGAAGTCATGTGATGAGTGGCACCTGAATCAATGATCTAGAGTCCAGGGGATGCACGAGTGGACGGGAGAACAAGACAGACAGCGACAGTACCACGAGTAGACGAGGGAGACGAAGGGTCAAAACGTGTGGGAAAGGTGCATGACTGCCATTCCTCAATCCATTCGCAACTTGCAGGCAATTCCCCTTGAACACGACCAGAGGTAGCACCCCGAAGGGTGGCCTCACACTCACACACAGACGAACAACACTGGCCACTCATACTCTCACCTCCCTGAGAGCGAAGATGGAGAAGCTCGGCGAGGCGGCGCTCGAGGTTGCGCTCCTCATCACGACGATCGGACGAGCGCTCAGAGGAACGGTCAGAGGAGCGATCAGAGAAAGTCCCATCGTCATGAATCCAGTGAGGTACGTGGTAGTGTGAAGACGGTGGGCCGTAGTACAGAGGGCCGGAGGGAGGAGGTATCCAGCCCAAGGGGCTGGGTGCAGTGGGAGTTGGATGTAGTGGTGCAGATGTGGTTGAGAGCGCAGCAGAGGACGAGGAGGATGAGGAGACGGTCATTGCTACGGCCGCTGACGAGGCAGTGGCACCAGTGCGGGCCCAATGAGCGAGCATGGAGGAAGCCAGTCGCGCATCGTCACGAGGGACAGGGCATTTTGGTGCAGAGTGACCAGATGCACCACAGTTCCAGCAAGTGACATCTGTAGTGGGAGCTGCATTCTTGCCACCGCGGCCATCCCCACGGCCTTTGTCTCCACGACCACCACCACGGGTGGATCCACCACCCCCACTGCGGGAGACACCTTGCGTGGAGTGTGCTGTTGACTGTGTGGATGAGGTGGAAGAGGAGGCTGTGGTAGGGGAGGAAGAGGAGGCGGTGGTGATGGCTGCGAGGGCGGCACGATGCATGCGCTTGTTTTGCAATGCATTCCACCAGTCGGTGAGACGTGAAGCAGTGAAGTCAAAGAGAGGTCCAATCCCAGGTGGAGAATCAGCTGGGACAGACTCAAAAGCAAGACACTCGAGCTCTGATTGAGAGACATGCAAATACAGGTCTGCGAGTTCGGGAATGAGGCCTGCGACAATAGAGAGACAGGCAGAGAGAGGTCCAAGTGCGGCTTTGCCAAGATCGCGTAGCAGACGTAAGCTACGTGCCCAGTATTCATCTGCTGTTTTGTCTGCGCGCATTTGCAAGGTGTTGAATTGCACTGTGAGGGCGCTTTAGGCCGCATGGCCAGTGACGGTTTTGCGACGGCGGATGAGGGCATATGCACCGACGGGATCTGCTGGCGTGCCGCGAGAGGGGTCAGCATTGTACGTACCAGTGTCGTCGAGAAGACTCTCTGGGCCTGTGTTGATGAGTGCTCTCACGGCGCGAGCGGCCTCAGTGGGTTGCGGCACAAACGGTGGTTTTGCCGGCAAGTAGTATTGCCAGAGAAGCTCACCCTGGGCCCATGCGCTAAAGCGTGTTTCCCAGGAGGTGAATGTGAGCTTGGGCGTGAATTGTGGAGGTGGGGTTTCAAAGTCCTTCTCGCGGGCTGGTAGCACAGGGCGGACAAAGGCTGAAGAGGAAAGAGCTGGAGAGGAGGAGTTGGCAACGGCACCACCAAAAGGAGCTGATGAATCTGCCGAACCAGATTCTGTGGCGGGAGGCACTGCAGCAAATGCGGGCATGGACCGCAACTGTTCTAACACTAGAGCAGCAATGGTGGCCGCAAACTCCTCTTTTGATTACTGCCCCCGAAGGAGCTCATCCTCTGCTTTACGTCTCTCCGCCTGTTCCTCACTAAGGGCGGCCTGGAGGGCCTCTATGGTCTCCTCTGGTGCAGGCATGATGTGAAGACAAACTCAAGCCTAGGAGTGGAGTGAGTGAGAAGATGTAACATGTAAATGAGGGCAGGTGTGAGTATGAGTGCTGTGCTCACCGCGAGGAAGAAGGCTGAACAGCGGCGGCACCACAGCAGAGGCTGAGGAAGAAAGGACAGCCACCCACCCGGCCACCGCAACAGTGAGGCAGAGAAGCCCCGTCGCAGTGGCACCAGCAACTGCAGCTGAGGCTGATGCGATCAGAACGATGGTGGTGACGTGTGATGGTGTGTCACGAGGGGCACCAACGGGCGTCAGCACTGCGGTTGCAGTGGACGCTCTGATGGAGCCGACTGAGCTGGAGGTAATGTCTGCTGTTGTGGAGGCTGCGGTTGCAATAGACGCTGCTGCTGCTGTGATCTGAGTGGCGATATTGGCAGCCGCTGCTGCTAGTAAGGTGAGAGAAGCAGCTGTCTGTGTGTATGCTTCAGTTGCTCGACCGACCGCCGTCTGTGCAGGAGCACGGCAGGTCCTAGCTGTTGCTGCGAAGGTAGGTGTGGCACCAGCAGCAGCGTCAAGAATGGCACCAGCCAAACTTATGGAGTCAGTGTGCAATGGGAGAACGGGAATGATGCCAGGAACCTCTGGTGCAGTGGAAGTATCAGCTGAGCCTGCAGCGGTAGGGAGAGGCTCGGGAGCAGTGGGTGGATACGAGAGAGCTGCGGCAGGTTCGACAGGCTCAGAAATGCTGGTAGACTACATCCTTGGAGAAAGAGGTGGTGATGGTGGGAGGTCATCCGGTGTGTAAACCTGTCGATCAATCTCTGCTTCTTCCCATTTGCGTTCGGCATCAACGTCGTCCTGCTAGTAAGTGTGATCGAGCATACGGACCCACTGTGGCACGTCGTCCGCCAGTGTCTGAGATTGAGAGGTTCACCGCTGTGGTTAACAGACGTTCAGTGGTCACCCTGCACTGGAGAGGATGCAGGGTTGCGCGGTGAAGAGAGCTCCTCAAAGTGAGTAGCTGCGGGGGCGGCGGCGAAGGCCGTTTACGCGAGAGGACGAAGGATGTCCTCCGCTCGCTGCCAGTAGGCAGTGACCGTCTCGGCCTCCTCCATGTGAAGGGAGTTGAACTCCCGGAGCAGGCGGCTGATCTCAGCGTCGCTGGACAGGCGATGGGGTCTAGTGAGAACGTGCCAGGCGGCTGCTGGGTCTGGGATGGCGCCAGCGGTGAAGTCGCTGAGGAAGGGCTCCAGGGCAAGGCGAGAAGCTGGAGGGGCGAAGGGTACAAGGGCGCGGACGGCGCGACCAGCGTCATATAGCTGGTCGGCCTGGGTGGAGTCATAGGGGAGGGTGTAGTAGGCCCACAGACCCTCCCCCTGCGCCCAGATCCGGAAGCTGAGCTCCCAGCTCCGGAACTGCTCGCCGGCCTGAAGCGACGGTGGCGGCGTCTCAAAGTCCTTTTGCCTACAGCCGGCACCCAGAGTGGGGCCAAGGACGAAGGTCACTGTCTACCGTTGGCGCTGAGTCTGCTGTTGTGCTTAGTAGTACGTGGCGGCGGACACCGCGAGGCTAGCGTGCCCTGGAGGGACGAACGACGGCAGCGCGCTGGTGGCGTTTTGGGAGGCGACTGGCTGTAGCACCGCAAGCTGCTGTGTCAAGGCGGCGAGTTGTTGCTGAAGAGCAACAAGTGGGTGAGGGGTGCCGCCAACATTACTAGTGGGCTGCTGCTGCTGCTGCTGCTGCGGCAGTAAGGGCGGCGGCTGCTGATGCTGCAGAGGCGGTGGCTGCTGCTGTGTGGGCGGCGGCTGCTGCTGCTGCAGTGGTGGCGGCTGTTGCTGTAGAGGGGGCGGCTGCTGCTGCTGCTGCAGCGGCGGTGGCTGCTACTGTATGGGCGGTGGCTGCTGTTGCAGCGGCGGTGGCGGCTGCTGCTGTAGAGGCAGCGGCTGCTGCTGCTGCAGCGGTGGTGGCTGCTGCTGTATGGGCGGCGGCTGCTGCTGTAGCGGCGGCGGCTGCTGCTGTAGCGGCGGCGGCTGCTGCTGTAGAGGCGGTGGCTGCTGCTGCTGCAATGGCGGCGGCTGCTGCAGCAATGGCGGCGGCTGCTGCAGCAATGGCGGCGGCGGCGGCGGCAGCTGCTGGTCCTGCGGCGGCGGCTGCTGCTGCTACAGAGGCGGCGGCGGGTGCTGCTGCTGCTGCTGCAGCAATCACTACAAGAAAGGAGGGGTGGGGGTCCCCCCATCAGAGGAGGACCCCCCCTCGCCTGGACTACCAGCCATGGCTTGGTGTCTGTTTTGTTTTTCTTTTTTTTCTTTGTGTTGTTGCTTCAACAAGAGGTTGGGGGAGTGGGAAGTTTACCCACTCCTCTGGCGTTCCCCCTTTCCCCTTTCACCGTCCTTTTTTTTTGTGTAGATGATGTCAGTAGTGACATCAGCAGTGATGTCAGCAGAGGGGTTCTGATGTCAGTGGCGACGAATGTCGGGGCCGCCGCTGCTACTATTGGCGCTGATGCTGCTGCAGCTGCTGCTGATGCTGCTGCTGCTGTTGTTGCTGCTGCTGCTGCTACTACTACTGCTGCTGCTGCTACTGTTGCTGCTACTGCTGCTGCTGCAGCTGCTGCTGCTGTTGCTGCTGTTGCTGCTGTTGCTGCTGCTGCAGTTGCTGCTGCTGCTGCTGCTGCTATTGTGGCTGCTACAGCTGTTGCTGCTGCCGTAGCTGTTGCTACTGCTGCTGCTGCTACAGCTGCTGCTACTGCTGCTGCAGCAGCTGCTGCTGCTGCTGCTGCTGCTGCTGCGGCTGCTGCTGCTGCTGCTTCTTAACAGAGGGACAGATCGTGGGGGGGGGGAGGTAGGTCCCTGTTTTTTGTTGTTTTTTTTCGGTTTTGCTTGCTCGCTGCGAGGAGCTCGCAGCTCGCAGCTTGCTGCTTGCTGCGAGCAGCTGGCTGCTTGTAGCGAGCAGCTGGCTGCTCACTGCTCGCTGCGAGCAGCTGGTTGCTCGTAGAGAGCAGCTAGTTGCTTGCTGCTCGCTGCGAGCAGCTGGCTGCTCGCAGCGAGCAGCTGGCTGCTCGCTGCTCGCTGCGAGCAGCTAGCTGCTCGCAGCTGCAGCAGCTGCTGCTGTGGGCTGCTGCAGCTACAGCTGCTACGAGCTGCTGCAGCTACTGCCGCCTGCTGCTGCTGCTGCCGCCTGCTGCAGCTGCTGCCGTTGCTGCTGCTGCCGCCTGCTGCTACTGCTGCTTGCTGCTGCTGCAGGCTGCTGCTCGCTGCAGCTGCTGGTGCTGCCGGGTGCTGCTGCTGCGGGCTGCTGCTACTACGAGCTGCTGCTGCTGCCAGCCGCTGCTATCTGCTGCTGCTGCTGGCCGCTGCTGACACTGCTCGCTGCCTCGGCAAGCTGCTGCTGCTGGCTGCTGCGTTCAGTCACACCTGAGGACGTCAATGCCTTGCGCCATCGTCAGCAGGTGCCTCGCGTGGTCGGCCGCTCACTCCTTTGCGTCCAGCGTGGGGGTCAGTGCTACCAGAAAAAAATCCGGCAGCATTTCTCCTGGCCCAGTGGCCGTGGGAAAAATTCTGACGCCGCCACCAGGCGGGTCAATGCTGCCGGAAAAAATCCGGCAGCATTTCCCCTGCATTGGCGCGTATGGCAGTCCGTTGGCGTTGTCTGGCACCTGTACGTCAGTCTGCTGCTGCTGCTGCTACGCTCTGGCTTTGATACCAAGTGAGAAACTAGGCAGCAGGTTGGGGCAGCAGCGTTGTTGATGCAGCGTGCGGGCTTCCACGCTCGTTGCTTAAGTCAGCTGCCCCCTCAATCTGTTGCTCTAGAGTCTAAGTCTGGAAGCTCTGGGTTTTGTTACTCAGAAAACGCGCGCGCCAGAGTTAGCGCCAGAAAGCAGCTGAAAACTGATAATGACTGATTAGGAATGAAGAATGAACAGCAATGGGGGACCCCTCCAAGTTCTAGCCCCCCCCCAGCTCTGTAGAGCTTGTTACTCAGTTCATCAGCCAATCAGAAAATAGCTCAGTTCAGGCTGGCAGGTTTTCTCGGTGAGGCCTGCCACGCAGCCGACAGCCCAAAACCCGGGCGTCGTCCGTTTTGCCTGAAAGCTAGACCATACCATAACACCGACGCTGCGAACGCAGTCGTGCGGTCAGAATCTGCTAGAAAAACAGTAGTGAGGAGTTATGGCAGCCTAAACCCAGATAGTGCCCACAACGGTTTATGCTGCCAAACAGGGCCATGCAACATGCAACTGGGACCCTAGGCAGTGCATGACGACGCAGGCATGACAGTACGCGTTGGGCGCATGCAGACAGCGACTGCGGCGGCAGTGACTGCCGGTGGTGCGACCGCTGAGGAGGCCTGCCGATGGAGCTGAACACGTCGCCGGAGAGAGGAGGCTCCAGCGAACCGCGAGACGACCTCAGCGTGCGTCGGCTCCACCGGACGACACTCCATCGGCGTCGAGTCTCGCCGTCAGTCATCTGCACGCCGATGTACACAAGCCGGGAGGACACAACAGAGCACAATGAGCACAAAAAACCAACAGAGGCTTGCCAAGAGAGTTGGTGACTGAGAGAGAGGTCAGCTGAAGATGTTGGGTAGCTAGGGTTGATGACTGGCCCTGAGCAGTCGCAACACGGCCGAGAGTGGCTGAGGATAGATGTGCGCAGCTGAGAGCAGCCGCGGGTGACCCAGAGTGGCGATGAGTGGCCGAGAACAGCCAAGAACGCCCAACACTGATCACAAGTGACTCAAAGAGCGAGACGATGTGGGTACGCAAGACTGCGGTGAGGTGGCAACGAGTGGAGATGACTCGCTTCTGCTGTGAGGTCCGGCAGATGGTGCTTGACCTAACTTGCTTGGATGTACATTGAACCAGCGACCAGGACCGTGTGAGCAGTGGTGAGGTGTCTCACCTGCTCTGATACCAGAAGTTGCTGGTAACCTTCCTAGGTCACACATGTTAGACCAACCATGGACACGCAAGAGACATGCCACACCATGGATGCGGAAAGCTTGCTTCACTTTGTTTGGTGCAACCAAGACAAGTGTAAAGGGGAGCGAGAGTAGCTAAGTCAACCGGTGAGCGTGCCTCACTCCGGGCATCACGCCTGAGCGAGTACACACCGCCACCCGGGGGTCGAGCCCGACCGCTTGGGTATTGACCTCAAGGCGGCTACTCACCAATGCACGGGAAAACCCGGCACAGTGGCCCCTTAAGGATCAGCACCCGGGAAATGCAGCTCCCCCAGAAACATTCAACGCAAGCAACATGATGCAGGGCACGGCAGTCAGAGTGTACGGGCCCTAGCATCTTCCACATCACAGAGTCACAAGAGGCACAAGGAGTTAGACGATGGCAACAAGTGCCTCAGAGGAAGCCCTTGGGTGAAGCTGCAGTGGTTGCCAGAAAGCATCAAAGACTTCTGCTAGAGTTGTCATGTTTGTTGCTTCCCCAGGTTGAGCCATGTCATTCAATCTGTACAATGAGATGCACAGTGTGTGATGGGCAAGAGAGCACAGAGTTATGAGTGTCCAACGAACTTCAACACTGTGTTCCTTGTGATTAAATGCAGATGAATTCCATAATGATGAAATGATCTCATTTTTTAAGCTTAGAATTTCTTTTTTGGTGTTTACAAATCATTGGGACATTGAGTACCGTGGTAACCACTTTAGTACCGTGGTACAAGTTGTGTTTTATTCAGCGGTATACCGTGTACCGCGGTACATGTAAGATACCGCGGTATTTCACGAATACCGTCGGTAACGCGGTACCGGTACCGGTATCGGTAATGACCTGCCAAAAAAAGACGATACCGCAGTATTCATACCGTGGTACCATGGTACCGCGGTACTTGAGTACCGCAGTACTCAATACCGCAGTATTGCAGCCCTGCGTGCAGCTTATCGGGACGTAGATCTCGACGGTGCGGCCGTTCTGGTTCAAACGGCTCGTCGTTCTGACGTGTCTGCAGGGAATTATGGCCAAAACTGTACTATTTTAGAAACAGCTAGGAAGCTTCCTAGTCTTGCTGCTGCTGACGTGGCGACACTGTCCAGTCAGCCGACGCACTAGCAAGCAGGTAGGTGCAGGAAACAGCAAGGATCAGGCTAGGGAGACGCGCAAAGTCTCATAAGCTTCAATAGCTTAGTAAATGCAGAGAGAGATGACAACTGACAGGTCCAGGGCATAAATACCTGCCGCGGCGCACGGCGGGTGTCGCACGCGGCAGTCCAAGAGCTGTCCTAAAACCGGCCCAAAACCACTGTTTTGGCCGTAACTCTGCGCACACATGTCAGAATCCTACGTCGTCTGAACCTAGACGTGCAGAATCAAAAGACGCACGCAACGACTGGTCACATGCATGCATCCATCGACTGACAGTGAGTGTGTAATGCAAAAACATGCAAATGGGCCTCATGCCCAGTCCGCTGAAAAACGCCTGCAAGACGTAGAAGTCACAGCAAGGAGTCCCGGTGACATCTGGGGCTCTGGAACAGTGGTCGGTCAGCTCCAGACGGGTAGTCCGCCGCCTGTCGTCGCGCCGGTGTCACCAGGGCCGCCTGCCTCAGGGATCTGCACGAGTATGGACACGGCCGAGTGGTCACAGTAAACTGTACAGGAACGGTACAAAGCACAACACTCCCCCATGACCCGATGGTACGCATGTCCATACGCGTGCAGCACTGGT
>SZWC01003853.1:61633-72707 GCA_023375785.1 Penium margaritaceum | reverse complement strand
TGCATGTGGGCATGCACAGGGGGAAAATCTTCAACATTCTCCCCCTCGCACTTGCCATGCCAGCTGCTCCTGCTTGCTCTCACTCATCTGCCGTTGCGTCCTCTAGCTCATCATAGCAATTCATCCCAAGCTTGTCCACGCTCATTGCGTGCCGGTCCACGGGTTGCGCTTTGGTGAAGCAAACCGCAAGCATGTTGTGCGTGCTGCCATGCTGCAGTGCTACAGCACCACTTGCCCCTTTCCAACCATGTCCCGTACGTAGTGATAACACACGTTGATGTGCTTTGTCCTCCTGCACTGCGTCCGGTTGTTGGTCAGCAATATGGAGCCAGTGTTGTCCTCTTGTGCAACCGTAGGCTCTTACTACGGCACGCCCAACTCCCCAAGCAACCTGCGGAGCCATATCACCTCCTTGAACGCCTCCGCCAGCGTGCTTCCACTATGGAGATGGCGACACAGATCTCTTTCCTGTTGTACAAGGAGAACGTTGCACCTACGAGGAAGAACATGTAGCCTGATGTGGACTTGTCCACATCGCCTGCATAGTCTGCATCCGTATAGCAGACCAGACGCAAGGAATCCAACCGCCCCTTGGTGTTGAACCTCAAGCGTGCATGCCACGTTTTGTGCAGGTAGCGGAGGATGAGCTTGACCGCCTGGCAATGTAGTGGCCCTGGACTAGCCACGTACGTGCTCACTTGGCCCACAGCGTAGGCCAGGTCTGGTCGAGTCATCACCATGGCATACATGAGGCTGCCCACCGCCGATTGGTAGGGCACACTTGCCATATCCTCCCGCACTTCATTTGTTTGTGGCGCCATTGGCACACTTAGTTCACAGCTCGTGGAGACCGGACTGCCAATTGGTTTGCAGTCCTCCATGCCATACCGCCATAGCACCTTGGCCACGTATTTGGCCTACCTCAGTTCAAGCGTGCACGCCCTTCGGTTCCGCGTGAAGCTCACCCCAAGGTATTACTCCAGCTTCCCCATGTTCGACATCTTGAATCTGCTGATCTGCTTCTCTTCCAGGCTCTCTAGGATCGGCAGATCCATTGAGCACAAAACTAGGTCATCCAAGTAGAGTGCAATGATCTCATGGAGCTGTTTGGCACACTGCACATACACGTTGTGATCCGACTCACAACGCTTGAAGCTAAGTCGTGTCATGAAGCTGTCCATCTGTTTGCACCAACATCTGGGCAATTGTTTCAGCTTGCACACTGTGCCCTCTGGTGCCTCTACCCCCTCCGGCACTTCCATGTAGATCTCTTTGTCTATGATGCCATTGAGGAAGGCCATCGTTATGTCCATTTGGTCGAGCTCCATGTCCTTTGCGGCCGCCACCGCAATGATCTTCTAGATGCTTGTGAACTTGGCGACGGGAGCAAACGTGTCATCGTAATGCTTGCCTTTATGCTGTGCATATCCCTTTGCCACCAACTTTGCTTTGTGTAATTCAACCACACCTTCTTTTGTGAAATCGTTCTAAAAGATCCACTTTGAGGCGATGACCGTGGCATCTTTCGACCTGTCAATGGGCTCCCACATAATCATTTCCGTGATGGATGTCAGCTCCAATTCAATTACTGCATCCTATCAATCCGCTTTCGGCTGCGCAAGCACGTCTTGCATGGTTGTGTGCTCCGTTGATGTAGTCAGCATGCACCGTGTCATGCCGATCCATCGACCGGTGCTTTTGTTGAAGCGCTTTACCACTTTCTGCTACCGCCCGATGCTGCGCGACAGTTTTGACGGTGCATCATCGCTTTGGTGCAATCCCTGCAACTTTGCAGGCTCCAGTGAATTGAATGCATAGCTCCTCGAGGATCCCTCTCGCTCTGGTGAAACACTGCCCGAACGGTCGGCACATCGGACGGATGTTTCACCGTCACCAAATGCGCACTCCGCCTGGAGTGCGTGCCTTGGCACCCTTGGTGCTTCATGCACCATATCCTTTCGGTGGATCTCCTCATCATTGTGATCGTAATCGGAGTCCTCCTTGTTGGCTACTACCTCTGGTATACCGTCGCACTCTGATTCCACATCCTCAACTTCGGCGTCTGCCGGCTCCTTCTCATAGCCAAGGAGTTGGAACCACTCTCGCGTCCTTGGAGAGTTTACCATGCCCACGTCATTTCTCCTGGTGTAGCTCTACTACTCGTCAAACTCGTTGTCTGGATTGTAGATTAGCTGCTCCTTGCACATGTCATAGAGTCGGTACACCTTGTGTGCGCTCTCATAGCCAAGGAAGAGATACAAATTTGCCCGCGACTTGAGCTTGCTATCGTGCCGCTCTGAAGCGCGCACCATTGCATGCGCTTTGAACCCAAACTCTTTCAGGTGTGCCACATTTGGCTTGCACCTGATCCAATCCTCGTGCTACGTCTTCCAGCCGTTCTTCTCCTTCAGCACCGCTGTAGGAGTGATGTTGATGGTGTAGCTCTTCGTACGCACAGCTTCCAACCAAAAGCTTTGTGCCATTCCCGCATCTACCAACATGGTCCGTACCATGTTCAATGGTGTTTGGTTTCCCCGCTTTGCCACGCCATTTGACTGAAGCAAACACGGTGTAGTTTGTTCCCATTTCATGCTTTGCTGCTTCATCCACTTGCTACAGCCCACGTACTCTCCATTGTTGTTGCTACGTAGCACTATGGATTTTCGCTCAGTCTACCTATCCACCACGGCGACATACTCCTTCTGTCGGTCCACGACCTCGCCTTTCCACTTCATGAATAACACGTAGAGATTTTTGTTGTAGTTATCAATGAAGGTAACGGAGTAACGCGTGCCACTCTTTGACGCTGTCTTGAATGGTCAACACATGTCGTTGTACACGACCTCCAGGAGATCCGAGGCACAATTCATGTTCTTGTTGAACGGTTTACGTCGTGCCTTACCCAAAATGCAAGACTCACACATTTTGTGCTTTGTTGCATCCATCGCCTTTTCTGCACCTTTGATGACAATGTCGCATATCAGCTCACGCTTCGCCATCTCCTTTACAATTACGCATGAGGAATACCACAATCGTTGGCGACAGAGCTCCCGATCAGCTCCCCCTCCTTTGGCCAGGTTGACAGTGCGTTCGTGCAAGTTTGCTGAATCTGTCACCACGGGGATCACCTTGGTATCCATGATGTAGACGTCTCCCTCACGCTTAACCTCCATCACAGGCTTGCCACCACCATCCTTCCGCACGACCGCTACCTTTCTACTGAAGAGCACCTTGTATCCCTTTTCCGTCAAGAGGTTGATACTTAGAATTTCAGCCAAGCTGGGTACGTGCTACACGTCCTTGATGACGCAAAGCACCCGCTTCCCACCAACCACCACCTCAACGTCCACATCTCCTTGGCCAGCCACCGGCTCGACCTTGTCGTTCACAACCACCATGGATTTGCAGGACTTGGTATACTTGATGAACCCAACCTTCTCAACCTAGGTATGCTCATGTGCTTTGGAGGCAAGGCATCACCGGTTGGCCTTCTTGAGACAATGGTTCTCAGTGCCATTGAGAAGTGCCTTCTTACCTTTAATGTCATTGCCATTGGCCTTTGCCTCCTTGGTACTCACGTGCCTAGTAGCCCTCCCTGCCACAGTTGTAGCACGCACCCTTCTTGGTGCTCTTCTTGCCGCCGCCATGTCCTCCTCCTTTACCCCCACTTCCGCCACCACACGTTTTGGTGACGAGGGCCGACGAGGAATACAAGGACTCCTCGCAGCTCCATCATTGTGCCTTGTTTGGGATGTACTCTGCGACCGCGCCATAGGTGAGCTTGTCCTCTATCCATCCTCCCGAGATGGTGATGAGAGGGATCCAACTATAAGGAAGGGCCATGAGGAGGGCCATCACCTCCAACTACGTGTCAATCTTTGACTCCACGTCATTGCAGTGTGGGGTGAGCGACTCAATCTATTGCGTGACGGAGATGACATCATCTCCCTCCATTCTCACCGTCAAGAGATGCTTAATTGTAAACACTTTGTTTGCCAGTGACTTGGATTGATGGATGGCACAGAGTTTTTGCCAAGCCTCGGCTACCAACTTGGAGCCCTGGAAGTAGCCCCACTGTGACTCAGCCGAACCGGACACCAGCAGCATGAGCGCCTCTGTATTCTTCTTTGCAAAGTTCTCATTCTACGCTTCTTTCTCCATCGCTTTGTCAAGGAATTTCATTCCCTTCGTGACCTCTAACAACCCCTTATGCACGAGGTGCAGCTCAAATTGCCACCTCCCTAGCCTAAAGCCTAGGTTGCCCGCATACTTATGGATGGGTTGTGTCTCCTTTAGCGCCATTTGCGCTGTCTCCCACTCAGGACGTGAGAATTTGACGGCAATGTTGTCCCCGGCAATAATCCCGTCCGCCGTGAAAGCCATGAGCGATGTGTAGACTGGTCAGGGCCGTGGGCTCATAACCATTTGTCAGAAAGTTGCCCCCCCGGGTGGAGGCACTTCCAACGTGGCCTGACTAGTCTATAGTTGATGTTCATGGCTATTTTTGTGCAGGTTATGAGTCTAAGAGTGAGCTTTCTGGTCGCCTCACACTATGTTTCTGGGAGTGGAAGAGAGTTGTGAGACAGTCATTTTGGCAAAGGGAATAACACAATACTGCATTACTATTTGAGCATGGACATGATCTAGACATTTGTAGGGCTAGTCAGGAGCTCTCCAATGCACCAAACCATGCATGATTTGGATCACAGTAGCTCCCGCTACGCCAGCCAAAGTGCAGGATCCCAATGCAGCCGCTCAGTCCGCGGCGTGCACCATGTTGTCCGCCGAGGTGTTCTCACACATCAAGGACCAATCAAAACGCCATTATGGAGGCGCAAATGTCCCTACACATAGTGGTGGTGCCCCTAATACCTTTGGGGTCTATTTTGATGAGTTAAACATCGAGTTTGGTGATGGGGATTGATGTGGGTCGAAACTTGTTCACGGACCAGCAGTCGGAGTTTTGACAAAGTCCCTGAGAAACAAAATTTACTATTGAGTTTCTCACGTCGAGCCGGAATTTTGGCCAAGTCCCTGAGTAACAAAATTGCACTACTAACATCCGGCGAATCATTCACCCTTTGCAGCCTTTCCGGAAAAGAATCTCCATATGGACATTCGTTACTCGGTCCGGTCGATTATTCACCTGAAGTCGAGTCGCAGCTGGCTCCCAGAGACGCCTCGCACATCCCAACTTTGAATGCTTGTTTCTCAATTGTTTCTTGTCCGATTCCGGTGAAACAACTTCCACCGGATTCAGCAACTCGTAAACTTTGAGGGAAATCCCCCAGTTTAGGATCCGAGCATTCCTTGAGCCGCTAGATCAAACTTTGAGGATTTTCCTCTTTGTGGGGGCTCGTCCGCGCCTCCCAGCGCCGCACTGACATGCAGAGGGGCAAGTCTTCAACACTTTTGTCATGTGGTTCTCTTGTTCCCGGTCTGCTTATGCATTGAGCCCTTTGGCTCACATTGAGGAAAAGTCCTTATGGAATCCTCCATCTGTTGTATTGTCCTCGTTGCGGCCACTGAAGCTTCCTTGATGCTTGAAGGCCCCTTTTGTGTGTGCCATGTGGCTTTATTCCACCACCTTTTCTGCCTAGAGCCTATAACTCGCTGGTTGAGATCATGGCATGATGTTTACGCTCCTCTTAGCCTGAGGCCCTCACCTGGGGCCTTGTGCACGCGACTCACGAATACCAGGTGGCGGCCCCTGAGCTATAAAACATAAGCCCTCTTGTAAGTGTAGCAGCTCCTCCTTAGCCAAGGAGAAGAGTTCATTGGATTATATTTGAGGACTCACCTCATTGCTGCTCCCCGCTTTGCGCTACCACCACCACCCCTTATGTGTTGAACTCCCGAGGAAGAACTTGACAGTACCCGTTTGGCCGACTTGTGGTGCCGGTTCACCACTACCACAGCATTGGGCCCCTTTTTATCCACTAGGAGAGAAATTTCGTTTGTCTTCAATGCTCTCCCTTGGATGGTCTTGCAGCTAGCCCACAGCCTTTGCCTCCTTCCAGGACCTTTCACCCATTATTCTGTGTCCAATTGAATAGTGTGGTTTGTAGTCTAGGTCCACTGATGTACCCCGGATGGTATCCTTCAAACTGAACACTGCGCCTTCAGGTTTTCCCTTCTTGGACGTAGCTGCGTTGGTTTCCCTGCTCCCAAAGCTGCCTATGTTGGACTCAAGGTTTCTCCTTGTGAGGAAGGTGGCTCGTATCCCGTACATGCATTATCTTTGTGCACCACATGCCATGATACACCTTCTGCCCTCCTCGTTTAGTAGGCATGATTTCCTTGTGAAGGTCACTTTGAGTCCCTATGAAATGAGGAGACTCACGCACAGCTCCCATGTTTCCAAGTCAGGCGCTTCGAGATTTCTCCCCATAGCATCCCTCTTTTGTGCCTTCTCCTCAACCCACATTATACCTCCTTCGAGAACATCACCTCCATTGTGGTGTCTGGTGGCCATCCCATTTTGATGCCGTGCTTAAGCTATCTCTTGGAGAATGTGGAGGGCCCATGCCCATGGCATGCCTTGTGGTCCCTGACCATGTAAGCTCCTACAGCTTGGAGCTGGCCATTCTTGCATGGGATGTCCGCAACTGTTTCGTTCTCTCCCAAAAATCCTGATGGACCCCATGGTTTTTGCTATGTACTTCCGTTTCCAGTGGCCCCTCTAGATACATTTGTAGCAGCCCTCTTTCTTTCAGCCTGTTGGAGCTTCTTTGCTCCAAACACGCCTGCCGCTTGCTCACCTAATAATTGACCATAGTAGCTCTACACCAGGACCCAGTGGAGCTGGCGATGACAACCTTTGTCTGCTGCTCTTCTGCCGCCTCTATAGCCAGATTTACAGCTCCCCTCTTGGGACCCCTCCCTCAGTGGCCTTCCTGGCCACTGTGATGGCACTCCCTGTTCTTGACATGGCGTGGACTTGTCCTTGTCCCCTGTTGTCTCCTGGCCCCTAGCAGGCATTGCTGACCATGACGGTTGCTCTGAACAATGTCCCTTGCTCTGCTGTGGAAGTTTTCTTTCACCTTCACACTCCTGATACCAGCTCACACTCTTTCTCTGTGCTTTCTTTCTTTCTATGACCAAGTCCTCCTTCTTGGAAGGAATTGAAGGACCACATAGTGCAGATGAGGGTCAACGGCCCATCTCACCTCCTGCTGGCAATGTTCCTAGTGGCTCAACCCCGTGCGTGAAACCTACGTGTGAAGTACTCATTTGCAAGCTGCATGATCTCGAACCGCAAAATGAGGAGGAGACAGTGTANTGGTTTTTTCATGTGAAAACGCAGAGGCGCTTCCAAGCCTCCGATGCTCGGGCATCTTTGGAGGTGCATGATGTCCGCATAATGCTAAGTGCAGAAACACCACCATCTTTGTTACATGGTCGTTAAATGCATCTCTCTTGAAAATCATGGCAGTCCCTGGAGGAAAAATCTCACATCCTTTGACCAGCTCAAGAGGTTCCTTTTGGAAAGGTGAACTTCAGCTTGTTACATCAAAGGAATGAAGACCATCCCATCAACCTGTATGATGAAATAGCTGCTCTCTTGCCTGGTCATTTCCGTAAATACATGTTAGAAGCATGGATGAAGGTGAAGACTCAATCACTTTCACCAAGAATGTAGTTACTCTGCGCCAAGCATAGGACAACCTGTTATTCCACTGTTGTCAATTCCAGCTGCCACTGGCCAAGATTGCATGTCATTGTAATCTATGGGTGGTGTTTCAAACTTCTATTGCTGATCAAAAAAAGAGAATTGTGTTTCACTACTATGTAAAGCAGTTGAACAAGTTACTGGATTCTGATACGGCTGTTATTTCAGTTGATTGTCACTAATTGATAACTAATTCTTTTGATTTTGCAATTGTTGCAACTGGATAGCTGCTTCTACTTCTGGTTGGAACCAAAAACCATAAAAGCTAACCGGAGACATTGAAATACATCATTGATTATGGAATTGTAGGTAGCGTTGTTATTTCTTCAGTACTATGGAGATATTGTTGTTTTCATTTTGCCAATGGTGTAGGTGCTGCTGCTACTTTGTTTCACCTGATGATTTCTTGGTACCAAGTAGAGACTACCTTTCTTTTCTCTTCATTGTTACTTGCATCTATTATTTTCATCTTTTAGTGTATCTAGCTGCAGCCAAGAGTTGGGAAAGGAGGAAAAAAAATGAAGTACAGAACATAGAGAACATTGAATAGTGAGCAGCAAAGGGGAGAAAACAAATTTGAGAGTAGATAAAACTAAAGGAGTTCAGCAGCAGTCTTCAACAGGTTAGAGTAGGTTGCTGCTTATTTCCAGAAATTGCTCCATTTTTGCTGGAACATTGGGTCAGCACCTCAAGGTTTTGGTTGTGGTTCTGTTGCTGGAGATGTTGAATTTAAAATCCTGCAGATACTGGTGTTTCTGTACATGTTTGTGTTTTCATAAAGGGTGGTGGTATTGGAGGCTGATCCTTTTCAATTTTTTACGCATTGACCGGAATCTTCTGCATTATTCGTGACTCTGTGTGTACAGGATAATGCTAAGATTTCCACTGGCTAGTTAATTTTCTACCACTAGCCAATGCTACTTCTTGTAGCTAATGGTGCACCTGCTCCTCAATGCTTTTGCTGAGGAAAAATAAAAGTGGCATAGAGCATGCTGGTAAACCTATGTGTATGTCACTTAGGGTGCTCAGGCTATAGTTCTTCCAGGCTCTGTGGAGCGAGAGTAACGTGAGACCTATACACTGATGGATGGCCACCCAAAGGGATGGAGACGTTCATGCTACTCAACTACATGCCTCTCCTAGTCCTCCTGCCAATTCTCCTTAGAGATGCTAAATTACTGCTAATGGCCCCACTTGGTGCCCATTCTATCACACGATTCCCTTTCCATCTAATTCCATTTTTGCAATGTTACCATGGAAAATTTTGTTATCTTATGAAAGGGACTTGTCAAACATTGAACAAAATATAGTAATTTGTTTCCAGAATTCACTCCCTATCCACACACAAGTAAGGATGATGCCCATCACTGACTTATGAACTGAAAAGGATGAGAATTCATTGCCTCTTCTACAGTGTGTAATTGCGACAAAGGAGCTAACCGTGGAGGCAAACACAAGTAGGTCATGTAGGATATAGGATGAAATGGTTCTTACCACATGAGGGAAGAAAACAATGATGACGAAGCACAATGACCTTACCAATGAAAAAAAAAATGAAAAAAACTCACAAGGACATTGATAACAGTCACCGTCAACACAATATGTGGCAAGCAATAACACATAGCATATCTGGAAGGTATCCATCTGACTATCATTTAACAAACANACTGACTTATGAACTGAAAAGGATGAGAATTCATTGCCTCTTCTACAGTATGTGATTGCGACAAAGGAGCTAACCGTGGAGGCAAACACAAGTAGGTCATGTAGGATATAGGATGAAATGGTTCTTACCACATGAGGGAAGAAAACAATGATGACGAAGCACAATGACCTTACCAATGAAAAAAAAAAAGAAAAAAACTCACAAGGACATTGATAACAGTCACCGTCAACACAGTATGTGGCAAGCAATAACACATAGCATATCTGGACGGTATCCATCTGACTATCATTTGACAAACAAGAGTCATTCACCACTATGTTCCATCAAGGTACAGATCAGTTGCTAAGTTGCAAATCTTCTGTTGAGCTTAAATGGGAGTCACAGTTGATTATCCAAAGTACCATGCTAATCAAGATGTGAAACACTACACGACAGACATGACTTGCTCATATTTGCTTTACGAATGAATCACAAGAGTATGAGCATACATGCACACGATGGACAGTGACATGTACACTTGTCGTAAACTCATGACTATCTGCTAACTAAAAGAGTATAGTGCTATAACTTTGAAAACAAATCCAATTGGTGATGAAAAAAAAGAGTAACTTCATAAGACACATTTTGGAATAATTTTAAGTGAATCTTGAGTGAAAGAACCATGTTCCTTTGTACGATGGCATGCATTTTAATGTGAAAGAGACAGCAAACATGGGGGGAGGAAAATATTTCATATTTCAGAAAAATTTCAGTAGTTCCTGATCCCTCGAGTCGCAACGAATAATTGTTATGTGCCTTTATTGCTTTCTTTGGTGAATGTAACAAGTGACATATGATTGATAGAACTTTCATTCATTGCATCATTTTCCTTGCATGGGTTTATTCATCCTCTGAAAGATCACCATCGGAAAAACATCAATGCCCTCAGGCAAATGGCCTCAAACATGAAATTCAACATGCCACCAGGATTCATAACTTAACAGAGACCCTAATTCAACCTTTTTGTTAACCATTATGACATTTAACACACATCTCAATGTGAAGATGCATGAATCCTATGCCTGAAAACTCCAAAACCACGGTGAGTTTCATCAGAATGGCGGATCACAATCCACGAAAGACTTTCCATGGTTGGAATTTGATTTTCTCCACGACAAGACTCGCAAGAATGTGATATCCGTGGGAAACCAAGCCATGTATAGAATGATTCTAATGACAATGAAGGTAAGGATTAAGTAATGATAAATTTTAAAAAAATCTGGGGAGTTGAGAAATTATGGAGGACGCCACTATGCAATGAAACTGGAAAAAACTTCACAACATGTTTTTTCAGGCCGAGCAGCTATACAGCAGGAAAGCTGGTTCAGCTGTCTCCTGTTACAAAAGCAAGGGGCTGACTGGTAACCATCCCTTGCCACTGTGCAGGCTGGAAAATGGCCAGAAAGTCGCTGCCCAGCTGGGTGGCCGGCAGCCGGTAAGGTGAGGAGCCGGCCACCCATCATCCGCCAATCAAGCTTGACGTTTGCTCTGCAACCATGAGGATGTGGGCCTTCAGTCCGAGGCATGTGGCATCAAGCTCTTCAGCTCAACATCCCTCCTTACCATAGAGGGTAAGCAAAGACAAGGATAGGGAGTAAGGAAGAGATGACACACACACAAACACACACACACACACACACACACACACACACACACACACACACACACACACACATACACACACACACACACACACA